>SRQL01000453.1:0-22836 GCA_018360575.1 Claviceps sp. LM454 group G7
GGCTTCGGCTTCGCCTCGACACACCGGACACGGTTCCTCCAGTTCCGGCTCTGGTCGTTCAGCACCTTGGGTGTTGGCCCTTGGACAGGCTGCTAAACGTGTTTGAGCTAACCGTGTGTTCTGGGTTGCCCGTCTACAGAAGGAAGTTGGATGGATGTAATGGCTGTGATTGGGAAGGCTCATGCGGTTGTTCATGAGGGGGGCGTGGTGAGGGTTCAGTCGAGTATGAGGGTTGGAACGAGGTATGTTTGTTATTCTTGTGCTCATTTGTGTGCCCTTTTTTTTTAGTGTAAGCTCCTGTGCGTGTTGCGGTTTTACATCTGCGTATACGCTTGGACAGCGCTCTTATAGTGCCACTGGTGGAACTAACTTTGTGTGTTTCCAGAACGGATAAGGCTCAGACGGCGGAGGATAAGGTGAAGAGGGTGCAGAATTTGCTGAAGCCGTCGACTTGACAGGGCGAGAGGGATGTCCAGAGGGAAGTAAGCATTTAGATATACGATGGTCGCCAAGACTCGAGATTCATGGGGTCCCAGTGATAATGTCATGTGTGTTCTCCTTTTTGTTGTCTCGGCAGTGGCCAACTATATATCTACTCGTACAACTGCCATCACAAATAGACTTCGTACGACAACAAATATTGCTTCGTACAACAACACATGTTGTTCCACAACAGTACTCCTTGGAAGTTGGCACTTACAATACACAACGGGCGCTCCGCATCAATCCCCCCGGTACCATCCTCTCCACCGATTCCATACAGCGGCCGTATCATTCCTCATCATGAGTCATGGCTCCCCATCACTACCCCCTCATAGTCGTCTTCTTCTGACTCCTCCGCAGCTCCTTCTCCTTCTCCTTTTCAAGATACTTCTTCTGCGCCTTAGCATCCAGCCCCTTCAGATCAGCATCCCGCTTCGCCTTCTTCGCCTTTTCCTTTTCCCACATACGATCCTCGCTCTTCTCCTCATCGAGCGTCTTCTTAATCTGCACAATCATGGCCTCGCGCGTGGCGCGCACCTTCTTCAGCACCTCGGGCCGGAAACGGGCGTTTTGGACAAGGAAGTCAGGCAGTCGGAGGAAGTACTGGAACAGCGGGATCAGGTCGCCGAGGGCGTTGGCACCACCAGATGGGAGACGGTACTTGAGGAAGATGCGCTTGCGGGGCGTGGTGTCCTCGAGCTTGGCCGGCTTCTCAATGGGCTGGTCGGATACGATGAGGTATTCAAAGTCGTCGCCGGCGCTCTTGACGGCGTTGATGAGCTCCGGCGTGAGGAGCGTGTCGGTGACTTCGGCGCTCTCACTCATGATGACCAGCCAGGGGGGTAATTTGGCGTTCTCCTTGGTGGCCGTGAGGGTGACGTCGTAGCGGTCCTCGCGGAGCCGCCTCATGCTCTCCTTGTGGACAATGGCCCAGACGAAAGCGTCGTAGGTGCTCTTGGAGTCCTTGGCGCGGACTTCTTCACCGCCTGGTAGCGAGGGGAGAGTCAGGTTCTCCTTGCCGTCGAATGGGTATAGAAAGGCCTCCATGGTGTCCTTGGGCGGGGCGAACATGTCGGACACGAGCGAGGCTGCCGTCTCCACGAATCCGAGGATGGGGTTGAATCGCTTGGTCATGGTGAGCTTGACGTCGAGAAAGGCGACGTTCTGTCGGCCCGAGGCGTACGTTGCAAATTCGGAGAGTGACTTTTCCTTGATCAGAGATTCGACGGGCTGCGCAACGTTCTCATTGTCGTTGTCGCTGCTGTTCAGGGTGGGCACGCCGCCGAAGCCGACCAGAGCGAATTCCTTGTGCAGAACGGGAGCGTGGGCCCGCATCCACGCCTTGGCCTTGGATCGGTTGGTACGCGATCCCAGGATGTGGAACAGGACGATGAAGGCCGTGATGGCGAGAATGATGCCCTCGGCCTTGAATTCGGACAATGAGTGGCGCTCATGCACATTATACCACTTGGTGTAGGGTGCTGCTGTGGCGGCGGCTACTCCTGGCGCAGTGCTCCCGGGCGTGGCCGCGTTGGGGACGGGTTCGACGACGGCATCAGGAGGTCCGGCGAAGTCGGCAAAGTCTATTCATTGTCAGTATTAATGGAAAGGACAGAAAAATCATTCGTCTTTAGTCGGTGCGAAGGCGAGCTTGACTGTGCGCACGCAAGCACGAAAGGCAAAGACGAGCAGACGACCAAGGGGCTGGATGATGACCTCCAATGCGACCAGACGCCGAGGGACAGGGATGACAAATGCCATTGGCAACTAACCTGGATCGACCTTGGGGTTCGCAGGGCCCTTCTCCGGCTGGCCGCCTCCAAAGAGGTTCTTGAGAAGGTCCGCCATGGCTGCAGGAGAGCGATCTGGCGATAGGAAGGCGAATAGCCGGGGACGTCGTGGGAATTGCGGCGGGCAAAGCTCGTGAGCTGGCCGCGGAGAAAAGGGCGTTCTCGAGATGTGGGTCCGCGTCCGTCGGGTCCTTCGACGGCTCGTCATCCTGACCCAGATGGTGGTTGCCTTGCCAACAGCGTAGATACATGTACATACCTCTCCGTACAGCTTGTTTCACGCAGATTTGGCTCACACAAGTCAAGAACGGCGACTGCAGTATGCGCCGCAGAACATCATGACCCGGACGAAATCGACCATCAAATATGGAAAAAAGTCAACGCGCACCAAGGCTGAGCGCTTGTTCGCCGAGTTGCCTCAGAGCCCGCTGCGAAAGCCATGCGTCGCCGAGGTAGACTATGGCGTCGACAGCATCACAGAGAAGCTATCCGGGATTCGTATACAACAAGAAGTCAAACCACTGCGATCATCACCACGGAAGACCAAGAAACGGGTTCCTATTGCGGATGATGTCGCCGATGTTTCCCATCTTGCCAACAGAGAGGTGAACGCTAAAAACTCAAACGCACCTGCTCAGGTAGACCGAGATGTTGTTCGCCCAAGCAGCCCTTCAGAGGAAGGAATCAAAGAAGTCGACGTACACGGAGAGAATGAAGGCATTCCAGCTTACCAAACTTCACTGGCCGACCCATCTCTGCGCATCTTATCCTGGGACGATGTGTGCCCCCCCGGCGACCAAATCGAGAAAATCGCCGAAGCCTCCTACGCAGAGGTCTACCGCGTCACAAACGAGCGAGGAACCAGTGTAATTAAGGTGATCCGATTACCTTCGCCAATCAAGCCCCAGACCAAAGCCCAGGTGCGATCAAAACTAGTAGACGAGGAGCCACACTCCGAGGCAGACATCAACGGGGAGCTACAGATCTCTGAGTGGCTAGCCGACGTCCCCGGCTTCGTGGTCTACAAGGAGCGATATCTCGTGCAGGGCAAGACATCAAGGGCTTTGCTGGAGACGCACCAGGTCTTTCAGAGGCGCATGAAGAGAAAGGATCCCGGGCGAGCACAATTCTATCCCTCGCCGAGCCGCTATCTGGAAGAGACCAAGTTCCTTGCCGTTGAGTTGGGCGATGCGGGCGTCGCGCTGGAGGACTGGGACATCAAGGGGGAGAGTCAGTTGTGGGATATTTTCCTCCTGGAGGCAATTGCGCTGGCTAGGGCCGAAGAAATCGCCATGTTTGAGGTATGTCTCCCTTTTTTTTTTTGCGTGAGCGCTCGCAGCACCAAAAAGACGGTGATCCCCCCATTATAAGTTCCTGGCTCACAGCTTCTAACTCAACGCGTTGCAGCATCGTGATTTACACGAGGGAAATATCTGCATTCGACAAATCAAGCTCCCCAGTGATAAGAAGATCACCGCAGGAGCAGTCAAGTTTGGCCATTCGGGTCTCGACATGACGATCTTGGACTACGGCTTATCGCGAGCAGAGGACTTATCTGTGGACTTTGCCCAGCCGATTGCCTACGATCTGGAGCGGGACCTGAGCCTGTTCACGAGCACACACGCACCGCAATGCAGAGTCTATCGTCAGATGCGCTCGTTCCTGCTCCGCGCTGATCGCAAGTGTTTGCCTCCCGAGGCGCACCAGACTCCGTATGCCAAGGGAATACATGGGCCCATCTGCTGGGAGGCGTACGCGCCGTATACTAATGTACTGTGGCTGGCGTACTTGTATGAGTACCTGGTGAATAATTTTCGAGGCGACGCAAAGGACCTGGCGCGCTTTGAGGCCTGCACGGCGGACATGTGGGTGTATTTGAATCCGGAAGCGGAGGATAATGTGCCCTGTTTTGGCTCGGCGGGTGATGTTGTTTGCTTTGCGGTGGAAGCGGGCTGGTTGTGTGAGGACCAGCTCGTTGGCTCGGGCACCTCGATCATGGAGAGGGAGGATAGTATCATTGTTGCCAGGCAGGAGTGTCTCGATGGGTTGAGGGTATCGACACGCCAGCTGAGCTCGTAGTGGCAGGTGCAGGCGTTTTCTCTTTTTCTCTTTTTCTCTTCTTCTCTTCATCTCCTTTCTTCTTTTCATATTCCTTTACTTTTATTTTCCAAGTCTTTTCATTTTCTTCTCTCCTCTGCCTCTGTTATACGTTTACTTCGTCTTTTCTCCCTTCTTTTGGTCTTCATTTTTCCTTCATCTATTGATTGTATGTTTCAGGGGCAGATTTTCATACTCTACCAGCATGCGTTCTCGGCACGGTAGTTACCAGAAGTACAGGGCGTGCATGCAGAAGGAGCTGCTTGTTTGGCGTTTTTCTTACTTTCTTCTGCTTTTCTGGGTGGTTTGGGCGGGACTCGCAAAGATACATGTATGTACCAGGCATCATATAACGGAATGGGAGTTCCAGACGGGCCTCATAAGCACAATTTCAATTATCCAGACCATGTACTCCGTACGCAGGTGACAGGATTGGAGCTGCGAAATAATCGGCTGCAAGCTTGTGCCTGCAAGGATGTGAATGTGATACATGGTGCATGCAATGTTGTTGGAGCCTGGAGGTTGCTCGCTGGGAGCTGCAAGTCCATCATGTGTTCATGCGCTCGCCGAGGTACGACATATGGCGCTCCTGATTGGACTGTTCGGCGCCGTTGACAACCAGGAGACCCACATGAGCCCGTCAGCCAGCGCCTCGGCTGTCAAGAAGTTGGCAACTCGCAGGCTGCAGCATTATGTAGCATTTCGCAACCGGCAAAGCTGCCGTCGACCGGCACCACATGTTCACGTCTTTGCTGAGTCGAAATCTGCTCCTCCTTTGTTTTCTCGAGATATAGCCTCGCCCTAGTGTTGCCCGTATCGGCCTGCCATCTGCGTTGCCTTCTCTGAGCCTGTACTGCCCTTCCGTACGAAGGTTGCCGACCTCGCGTTCCGACGCCTTCTCGCGGCTCAGCCATCATCGCGCCTCTGTCAGGCGATACTACCCAGTGCCCAGCTTGAACCTCTGCTGTCTAAGCGTCGTCCATGCAGATTCAATAGCATTCATCACAGCCCGCTCATCTCGGATTTCTCTGCCGCCCTATATCGCCACCATGCCGTCGTCAGTCAGTGGATCGCATCGGCCAGCTGAAAGCCCCATGACTGTCTTTCCCTCGGACGCATACGGCCGGCACGACAACATCCTCTCCTCCTCCATCGCCTCCCTGCGCTCTGCTCCGACCTCTTCGAGGCGGACTTCTCACATCTCCAAAACCTATCGACAAGCCTCCACCCTGTTCCTGACGCGCCGCTTGCCAGAGGCGCTGACCACGCTGACACCCCTCATACTCCCACCTGGATCGCCCGACGATGATGAACCTGCGCCGGTGGCTTCTGCGTCGCGGACAACCCGTATCAAGGTCTGGAGCTTGTATCTGACCATTCTCAATGCAATTGTGGAGATGGGTCCCGAAGAGGGCAAGGAAGCTTTCGGCAACCAGGAATGGAGGGCGTTGTGCACAAAGGTGCGCGATGGACAAGTGTGGGAGGAAGTTATTCATAATGGGTATCACGATGTGGAAGGCGATGTAGACGCAGACGTCGTCATTAACCTGTGAGTCGAGCCTCTTCTCTCACAGCATGCTCTTGTAGAACGCAAAGGAAAGAACAAGAACAAAGAAAAGCACCCGCAAAACTTGGTCAGTCGCATACTAAAAATGGCATGCTAATTCGGTACTGCAGTACCACACTTCTTCTTGCTCATGCGCGAGATCAAGTGCTGAACCAGCGACGCCTAGAAACTTATCTGGCGACCACCACAACCCCCAACTTTGACCTGGCGGGCAAGTCCAATGGGTCACCGGCACCTGGTTCACGGTACAGGTCGCCAGCCCCCGGGGCCAGTGGCGCGAACACGCCCCGCGATCTCAACGCCCGAGTCAAGATCCTCGAGCTGTACACCCTCCACGTTCTACTGAGAAACGACGAGTGGGACTACGCGCGGGAATTCATCAGCGTCAGCTCTATCCTGGACGAAGAACGCAGGGAGGCATTCCTCCAAGCCCTCCAGAGCTTACAAGAAGAGCAACAGGAGCAAGAACGAGTCCAACGGGAAGAGCGCCACAGACAAGAAGAGGAACTGCGTCGTGAGGTCCAAGAAGCCAGGCGGCAAAAGGCAGAAAATGAGGCAAGGCAGCGACAGCAACAAGAAGACGAAGAGCGGACGAGGCGAGAAGCCAGCATTGGTGATTACGGTGTCGAGGCGCCTTCACCATCTGGAAGCAGCAGCAAACCTCGGCAGAGTAAACCCCCACGTCGGCCGAGTAAACCCTCCATATCATCGCGGAGTACCGATAAGGCGGTCTCGCGGCCTCCTGCGACTACGTTTACAGGCCAGGCCCGGATTATCATGGGTCGGCTGCAAAATGTGTTTCGGGACCTGGCCGTGTCTTTGAATGGCAATCCGGCGTTGGTTATGCGGTTTCTGGCCTTTCTGGTTGGGCTTTTATTCATGTTGGGAAATAGGGGTTTGCGTCAACGCGTTGAACGGGTGATGGGGGTTGGATGGGATAAGTTACGCGCTACTGCGGGGATGGCCACCAAGGTGAGCTATGTGTAATGAAGAGGGAGAGGATGGACACCGGACTTGGACTTGATGTTGCGTTATTTGCGGGCGCTTTCTCCTGGGGGCATTATGAGGCGTTTTTCGGGGTTTGATTGGACTGGACTGTCCTTTGGTTTCTTTTGTCGGGACATTCTTTCTTTTGTTCATCATTTCTTTTATGTGTCATGGTGGAAAAGGGGTCCATGGCGGCTTGGAACCAGAGACTCGGAGATAGTTCATGCTTCGCGGTCATTATACGCTGCTTCATGGGCATTATATATCGTAGCGTGGATGCCTCTTGAAGGGGCCTTTAAAATCTACTGGCGCGGCACATAATCACCAAGACTCAAGCGCAGATTCAGTACCTCCTTGGTATACAGCCATCGAGGCTGTCGTCAGCTACTTTTTTCAGATTCCAAATCTATTTTGCCGTATACACGATGCATTCAGTGACATCTAATAAGGTGTATGTGCAGATACCCCATATAGTAAGTAGTATAACGGTACTTAAGCGTGAACCCTCCTTACCCGCTCCCATGTACAATGCACTCTAACGCCCCAAAGCAAGAAAGGAAAAGTATCGAATCAAAGACGATCAAAAAAAAACCAGGACGGTAAATGCCCACACCCGGGCCACTCCAAGGCTAGTACGTTGGCCGATTCGTCTTCTTTTGATAAAACAACTATAGTGGGGAAAAGAAGCGTTAGTATATAGTTTCCTCTGCAATATTCGGAAGCAGCTCAAGATGTCACTCCGCAAAAGAAGACCACAAGGAAAACCTACATCTGTCCTCGAACTGCCCAAATTGATAATCTTGGGACACCCATCGCGATCCTTCTCCAACCGCGTACACTCAAAGCAGTAGAACGCGTCCGAGATGCCTTCGCCACCACAGACGACGCACTTGTTCTGGTAGTTTCCGAAGCTGCACTCGTCGCAGATGCGCACGAGGGTCGTGGGACGCACGTACGAGTCGCAGACGGGGCATTTGCCATCGCATTTGTCGCAGAGGCGGCCGATGGCGATGCCCGGTTGTTTTCGGCACATGACGAGATCACTGCGGTATGGGAGAGCCTGGTTAGCAGGGAGACGGGATATTTGGGGGTTTGCCTTGAGTGAGGGTGGGGGGTATTGGAGAACGTACGGATGATGGCGCGACATGGTGATGCGAGCTGCGCGTTGCGGCTTGTGCGGGTTGAGGGAAGAGAATAGAAGGATCAGAGCGAGAGGAAGCGGCGATGAGGATCCTGCAATTTGTGTGGTTGCGCAATGGATTTGGACGAGGCAAAGTTGCTAAGCTGCTTGTCGGACGAAAGCGCTGTTGGAAACACGATGTGGAAGATTCTCCAGTTTCTCTCGGCCGCAGCCTTGCTTTGCTGTCGCGGTCGTTGCTCGATAAGCAGGCTAGCCCTTCTCGTTGGCCAATCAGTAGCTGCTGGTGCCCCATCTTTGTTGCCTTAGTCTAGAAAGGGCTTAGCGCCCGCGCCTGCATCCAACCTTTCGTCACGGCACGTTGTACAAGGCGAGACGTGATTTCCATTGGAGGTGCATGCAATACGACGCACGTGCCTGAGAGGCGGAACTTCGTCTGACAACAAACCAGCCGAACACGGGCACGAACGCGAGCCTCGTTTCTCTGCAGATGCTCAGTCCTGAAGTGGCATGTGCACACATAACTCGAGAAGAAGCGAATTCGTGAGGGCATTTTGTGCGCCGGAACCCGTCATGCGATAAGGCTCGCTGCTCACCTGCATCATGGCCACGGAAGAAGAGTACGCTTTGGTCTTGAGGCCCCGCGATGGCGGTGCCCGTAATAGCCATCCATCAATACAAACCGCTGTTCCATGTTCTCTGATCAATTGCTAACTGTCTCATTGCTCAGCGGCCCTCCGGTCACGGCTGGGTCGCCAACGCCAGAAAAGCATGCTTGTAGCCCCGACGAGCAAACGAAGCTCAAGAGGAAACTGTCGCTTGTCGAGGAAGGTGGCGCCGGCGCCGACGACCACGACCACGATAGCAACGATGTCAGCACAAAGCGACTGCGACAGGACGCGCGCGAGGAATCACCACCGGCATCAGAACAACCACCCCGACAAGACAGTCCACCTCAGCGCAGACGCTCCAGTCACGACACCTCACGACAGGGCCGAGAGTCCGCCATGCAAGAGGAGAAGAAGCGCGGGAAGCGATTATTCGGCGGCTTGCTCAGCACGCTGAGCCAAACAAGCACGACGTCACATCATAAGCGGCGCCAAGAAATCGAACGGCGACAGCAGGAGAGGCTACAGAAGCAGAGGGAGCAGGATGATCAGAAACGAGCGGAAAAGCTGTCCAAGATTCGAGAGGCGCGGCTAGTGGAACAAATCGATTTCCAGGAGCAAGTTGTGCGTTATTTTTGGATCCTCAGTCCCTTGCAATTCCGTCTTGTCTAGCGGTTTCTAGATTTCTGCCCACGATCTGAGGGAGCATCATGCTAATGAAGCAATTGCGTTTTGTTTTACACATAGATGCGCCATCGACATACGAAATTACTTGCTCTGGCCGACTTTCTAAAAACCAAGGCCGAGCCTGCGATTGTAAGAAGACCTCTCCTCCTTGATCACCACGGAAGCGTAGTCCCCGTACGCAGAACTGACACGTCATCAGTACTACTTGCCCTGGAAGCGGACGGCCGACCAGGAAGATATCATCGATGAACAAATTCGCGCTGCAAAGAGCACAATGGCAAAGGAGGAAGAGGAATTCAAGGCTCTCAAGGAGCGCCACGCAATCCGGTATGGCTTGCGGAGGGAATCGCATGCGCGTCCCGACACCGCAGAAGAGACACAAGGCGGAGAGACTGTGCAGCAAGAAGCGCCGGGCCGGGATGAGGAGGTAATCCCCGAGAAAAGCACTGCGGAGCCGCCCAAGCCGGCGGCGCATCAAGACGCACACGACGAGTCTGGTGATGTGCTGGTTGACGCTGAGGAGGATATGGTGATTTACTAGCCGGAGAAGAGCGGGAATGCCGGGAGAACCGGAGAATCGGAGAGTCGGAATATTTATGTGCTCGGGACCGGCCGACACGGCTGTACTTTACCTTTGCTTTTCTACTTGACTGGCTATGCATACTCTGCGTTTTTGCACCTTGAGTGCCCTACCTAGCCCGGACCGGTTCCGCGCACCTCGGTATCCGGGGTTGATGCTTCCAGGATAACTTGCCATGTAGGTACCACTGTACCCTGACACCGGCTTCATTCATGTAGGTGGTATGTATGTATGTGAGTACATACTTCCCTATTACATGTTGAACATATTATGCCGGGCGACGCCGTCGCTCACGGAATTTGGCTCCCCGACGCCAAAACGAGCACACACCCCAACGGAACGCGGCTTTCCAGCGCAAACTGTTGTTTCTAATTACCTACATACACACATGATACATAGGTACATCCTGAGCAACCAAACTCAGGGTCTAGAGCATTTCGACCTACGGAATGATATACGTAACGAACCCCCCCCGGAAGAGACACTAAGCTCAAACAGTCCCCTGACGCCGCGCCCGCCGCTGCCCGCCCCCTCCCCGGCCCCGCCACTCCCCAGCGAGGCAACACAACCCGCAAGCAGAACAACGAAAAAAACCTTGGCCTTCAAGGCTTCAATACCTATGAAGTCCGTTCCCCGGCCCCTGTCTCCCGATGAGTCCCGGAAAAGAATCTCGCGCCGGGGGCTAGGGTATGTACTGTATGTAGGTACATACTACTTACAACTTGGCCCCCCCCCCCTCGCCGGCCCAAGTGGTGGCCATGGGATATGAATTGTCCTGTTGCCCTCTCTCTCTCCATCGCTGTCTCGCTGCCCGGTTCTCGGCAGTTTATGTGTAATCAATATGAACTTATGAAGGTATGTAGGTAGTTAACGTTGATTGATTACACACTACATATCCGTACATGCTCCCGTAGGCCTGTAGATGTTACATGTATATATGTACATACATACACTCCGTACGTAGGTACATACTCCGTACATACGTACAAGTTTTCGTACGGAATTCCCCCCCGGAACGGGATTCTCCCCACGCCCGCCCGGCGCCCAACCCACCCGCATCCTTCCAAAAAGAAAGAAAAAGCGAAGACCCCTTTTACACTAAGAACTTAGAAGAGCCCTGAGTCCCTGACTGGGTCCTTACGGCCGAAGAGGCGAAAGATCCGGACAGGAAACAAGATGGCCTTACATACATACCTACACTGTACATGCTACAACCGGCCTTGCTTATCTACCTAGACCCGGAGAGGTGAGGAGCCTGTAGGTACGTATGTATTCCGTATAATTTTTTGGCGAACCTAGGTAGTCGAGCGTTAGCGCCGCGACCGCGCCGTTCGGGGCCCCGAGAAGACGGATCAGAGAATCCTGGGCGGTTCTTCGGTGGTTCGGCTACGTCACAGTTCACTTGTCTAGCGTTTTCCGAGTGGGCGTTTCCCTAGATTTCTTTTTTTCCGTTTCCATTTTTCCCGGTAGCGTGCGTGGAAAGGGCTGATGAAGCTCGGAGGGTGGGTGTGTTGTACGATCTAATTTGAGTGGCGCATTTTTGCGATTGTCGTAGCTCCACATTGGCATTGCGCCGGATATGTTCTGTGTATATATAACTACCTATCTGAAGACGTCGAAACGTTTTTGGAGGGAATTGTCAAGCCATACACTATTGCATTGCATCATTTGACGACAGTTTTGTGCCTTGAGCGGCCGATTTACTCGTCTATTTCGAATATCTTGGTTCCGACTCTTGTTCTCTGGAACACTCTTCACCATTATCAAGGCTATTTGGATCTTTAATACACAACACACACACACAACACACACAACACACACAACACCATGGACACCAGCAAGCTTGTCCCGAACGACCCACGGGTTCGTGAAGAGACGGCCGAGATTCGCGGCAAGACGTATTCGTATATTATTGGCGAACCGAAGAACCAGCAGCCCATCGACACAGTGTTCCTTATCCACGGATGGCCCGATCTCAACTTTGGATGGCGCTGCCAGATCCCCTTCCTCATATCGCTAGGCTTCCGAGTCGTTGCGCCTAGCATGGTGGGATACGCTGGTACATCGCGGCCCGAGGACCTCAAGCATTGGTCTTTCAAGAGCGTCGCGGCCGATATCAGGGCGCTGGCAACCAAATTCGTGGGCGAGGATGGCCAGATCATCCTCGGCGGACACGACTGGGGCGGTGCTGTCGTCTGGCGCGTTGCGCTTTGGCACCCGAAGCTGATCAAGGCCGTCTTCAGTGTGTGCACGCCGTTCCATGCCCCCAACCCGAACTGGGTTTCCCTCGAGGACCATCTCGCCGCAGGAAGGCTCGAAAACTTCAGATATCAGCTGCAATTGGCTGGGCCCGACGTCGAGGAGGGGCTTCAGACGGAGCAGCGCATTCACCAGTTTCTCAACGGCATGTTTGGCGGCCGGGGACCCAATGGCGAGTACGGCTTCACCACCAGCGGAGGCGCGCAGTTTGACAACCTGAAGCTGCTTGGACCCTCGCCGTTGCTGTCGCGTGAGGAAGTCGACTACTACGCCGCCCAGTACATGCTACAGCCCTCGCCGCCAATGCGCGGGCCTCTGAACTGGTATCGCACGCGCCGCATCAACTACGAGGAGGAGGTCGAGCTGGCAGGCTCCTTCACGCAGGTCGAACCGCCAGCTCTTTTCATCGCCGCGACCAAGGATGCTGCCCTGCCCCCGGCCATGTCGTCTGGAATGGAAAAGTACTTCAAGGATCTGACGCGCGGAGAGGTCGAGGCCACGCACTGGGCGCTGGTCGAGGCGACTGAGCAGGTGAACTCCCAGATTGTGGAGTGGCTGGTCAAGGTCCTGCCGGATGGTGCCATCAAGGCTGCTCTCTGATTTAGACGGGTAGAGGTCATAGGCTTGTTTTTCTTGGTTTGAGACGAGCCATGTTGTATGTTGTAAATGTGTAGCGATTTGAAATCCTGTATGTAGCATATGAATATCCATTTGTAAATAGACTTGGTCATTCGTCCTGGTATTGAAGCAGACGCTGTCCACTGGAATTGCGCTGGAGAATGAACATGAATGTCGCAATGCACGAAATCTCACTTCAATGTGAACTTTTGACCCGTAACAGAAGGACCAGCATTCGCCGTGGCCTTCTTATTCGGCTTGCCACACATTGAGCATGCTATCAAATGTTAGTTTCGCGATTCCAGCTTTCCATCTGACTTGATCTGGAAGGGTGGCATCCATGCAGCAGAGACAAACTTTCTCACTCCGTTTGTGTGTGTCACTTACAGTTGTTTTTGTACGCGCACGTTTGACATAGCGAGTGGCCTTGAGACACTTTGGTCTTACATTTTGCACACGAGCTGCAAGAGAGATCTTGATTTAGCAACAAAGTCCGTTTCTAGGCTCTTTTTCTTGTTTTCGTCTTCCAACAAGGAGGAAACTGTGGTTATCATGAAGGGTCGACGCTGGGTATGCTGGCTTACCTTGAGTATTGAGCGTAGGGATTCTTGGCCGACTTGGAAAGAAGTTTGCTCTGGTTGATTGAAGTTTTGTCAGCTACACTACCTCTTCATGTTATTGGAGCATGCATGATATCTTCTTAGATCAGTGACGAAGGGATGGAACGAACTTTTATTACGCCATTCTGTCCAAGTGTGGCGGATTTGGAGCCAGATGCCTTGGTGGAGGATCCCGCCGGGGATCCGTAGTACATCTCGCTCTTCTTTTTGACATCTGGGGTTGCCAGAGTCGTCTTGGATAGTTTCTGACACTTGCCGCACACCATATTTGAGAGTTCTCTTCCTCGCAGTTCCTTTTGTGTTTTCTTTGTTCTCTGAAACACGGGTGTGCTTTATGCGATGATTGTTAGATCGGCAGACAGATCAAGATGGTGATTGTTCGGCAATAGGTAGGTATACGTTGATGGTTGGGATAACAGGAACGGATAGTATGAACGTCGTATCGCTAGAGGCTGATCGCATGCAGATCGTACAATGATGCTTTGAAGGTGAACGCGCGGAAAGGTTGATGCGGGACGCTACATTCCTGGACCGTAGAATGCAAGGCGGTGGCGCGGGTTGGCGCAATCAACGTGGCTGCAATGCTGCATCATCTGCAGTGACTGCCAGTGAGGCGCCAGCTCGAAATACATAGCCAGACAGACCCTGATCCCCTGAAAGACGCCTATGTACTCCGTACTCTTTAGACGCAGCAGAGGCTGTGCACTGTAATAAACCCGGACCGCCAAGTACCCCAAGCCACCTGATACAATAAAAGTACTTGACTCGACATCCATTTGGCCATTCAAGCACTCGTACCGTGGTCGTACTCACTGGCTCTAGCGCGGTCATGCAGCCAGGCCTGAGCCAGCCAACCACCATTCATTGTCGCTCCCAACAGACAAGCGGCACGAGCATCACGCGCCAAGCCTCTCTCACTCTCTCCTCAGACTCGTTTCTTTGTCTAGCCAACAACGACGTCGCTCGTTCGATCATCCCATCTATACATCCAGGCGGCCTCATCTGGCGTGTCGCCGGCTATTGACGCAGCTTCCTGATCTCGTCGCTCCTTCGATTCTAGCCACGACAACTCGACGAATTCTTTCTGCATGCGCCGCATCACTATCCCCCATCCCGACTGCCCGAGCATTGCTCATCCTCCAGGATGGCTGGAAGACCGACCGGAGGTCATCACGCCACATCCTCTGGGAATCGCGACGACCTACTGCTGGACCTAGACAATGAACAACCCGTGTACAGCGGCGGTCAAAGGTCGACGTTGAACGACGACGATTTGATGCGACGCTACAGCCACGATCAAGAACCGCAAGGCCGACCCTCGGTTTCATACGACGACTTTGTTGGTGCAGCGAGCCCGCCGTCAACTCGCTCACGTGGCGCCGGCCTCTCTCGCGCGGACCAGGGCGCCAGTGGACCATACACGCACCGGCAATATAGCCAGACGTCAGAGCTGGGCAACTACCAGCGTTATGCCGATGACTTTGACGACTATCCCGCCGAGGGTGCTTCATATTCTCAGCGGGGAGGCTCATCAGCAGGGGGTGTTCCTTCTGCGAGTCGAAACAACGCCAGAAATCGAAATAGCGTGCTGAGTATGGGTGGAGGGTTCATGGGAAAGGTCAAGAACATGCTCGGCATGGGCCAAGGGTACTCAGAAATGGACTTACCTCTGACAGAACATGGACAAGAGCGTGGTCCTCGGGCTCCCGGTGCTGGTGCTGCCAGTGCGGGTACGGACTCCCAACAGGGGCAAAACAGCAAAGGCTTCGATATGGGCAACTTTAAGTTTGGCTTTGGTCGCAGCAAGCCGGACCCTTCAACCTTGGGGCCTCGGATTATTCACCTGAACAACCCACCTGCCAACGCGGCAAACAAATACGTCGATAACCACATTTCGACCGCCAAATATAATGTGGCCTCGTTTCTGCCCAAGTTTTTGTTTGAGCAGTTTTCTAAATTTGCCAACATTTTCTTCTTGTTCACCGCCTGCTTACAACAGATTCCCGGTCTTTCACCGACCAATCGATATACGACTATTGCACCACTCACGATTGTGCTTATCATCTCAGCGGGTAAGGAAATGGTGGAGGACTATCGACGGAAACAGGCCGACAACGCCCTGAACACGTCCAGAGCCCGGGTATTGCGCGGATCGAGCTTCACTGAAACCAAATGGATCAACGTCGGTGTGGGAGATATCGTTCGGGTAGAGTCGGAAGAACCGTTTCCTGCCGACCTGGTCCTTCTTGCCAGTTCAGAACCCGAGGGTCTGTGCTACATTGAAACGGCGAATCTTGATGGCGAGACAAACTTGAAGATCAAGCAGGGTCTGCCAGAGACGGTTTCTATGGTCTCGTCGAGCGAACTGAGCAGACTTGGTGGGCGTGTCAAGTCCGAACAGCCCAATAGCAGCCTCTACACGTATGAGGCAACCCTGACGATGCAAGCTGGCGGCGGCGAAAAAGAGCTGGCACTCAACCCCGAACAGCTCCTTCTCCGAGGTGCTACTTTGAGAAACACGCCTTGGATCCATGGCGTCGTCGTCTTCACAGGTCATGAGACGAAGCTCATGCGAAACGCGACGGCAACCCCTATTAAGCGGACCAAGGTCGAAAAGAAACTCAACTGGCTGGTCTTAATGCTCGTTGGTATGCTGTTGGCCCTCAGTGTGATATGTACAGTGGGAGATTTGATCATGCGCAGCGTCCATGGGAACTCTTTCGACTATCTCTACCTGGACAAGGTCAACAGTGCCGGGCAAGTTGCCAGGACTTTTGTCAGGGACATGGTGACATACTGGGTGCTATTCTCCTCGCTCGTTCCCATCTCGCTGTTTGTCACTATAGAGCTTGTTAAATACTGGCACGGAATCCTCATCAATGACGATCTCGACATGTACTACGACAAGGCGGATACGCCTGCTACGTGTCGCACGTCCAGCTTGGTCGAAGAACTCGGCATGGTCGAATTTGTCTTCTCCGACAAGACTGGCACACTGACGTGCAATCAGATGGAATTCAAGCAATGCACCATCGCAGGGCTCCAGTACGCCGACGCTATTCCCGAGGACCGCCGCGCTGCTGGGCCCGACGACGACCAGGGCATCCACACCTTTGACAAACTGCGGTCCAACTTGGCCGAGGGACACGAATCCGCTGTAGCCATCGATCACTTCCTCGCTCTGTTGGCCACTTGCCATACCGTCATCCCGGAGGTAAACGAAAAGGGCCATATCAAGTACCAAGCCGCATCTCCCGACGAAGGTGCGCTGGTACAAGGTGCACTGGACCTCGGCTATCGATTCACAGCAAGAAAACCCAGATCAGTCATCATCGAGGTCGGTGGCCGACAGCTCGAGTACGAACTGTTGGCTGTGTGCGAATTCAACTCTACCCGCAAACGAATGTCGGCAATCTACCGTTGTCCCGACGGCAAGCTCCGATGCTACTGCAAGGGTGCCGATACTGTGATCCTGGAACGCTTGAACGATCAGAACCCCCACGTAGAGGCCACTCTGCGGCACCTGGAAGAATATGCGTCAGAAGGTCTGCGGACACTCTGCTTAGCCATGCGGGAAATCTCCGAGCAGGAATACGCCGAATGGTACAAGATTCACGACGCAGCCGCCACAACTGTGGGTGGCACTCGTGCCGACGAACTGGACAAGGCCGCCGAGATTATCGAGCACGACTTCTTCCTCCTCGGTGCCACTGCTATCGAAGATCGTCTCCAAGACGGTGTTCCCGAGACGATTCACACTCTCCAACAGGCCAACATCAAGGTATGGGTTCTCACGGGCGATCGCCAAGAAACGGCCATCAACATCGGCATGAGTTGCAAGCTTCTCAGCGAGGACATGATGCTCTTGATCGTCAATGAAGAATCCGCCGCAGCCACGCGCGACAACATACAGAAGAAACTAGACGCGATCCGCACCCAAGGCGACGGCACCATCGAAACGGAATCACTGGCCCTCGTCATTGATGGCAAATCCCTGACGTTTGCCCTGGAAAAGGATCTGGAGAAGCAGTTCCTCGACCTGGCCATCATGTGCAAGGCCGTCATCTGCTGCCGCGTGTCACCGCTGCAGAAAGCACTGGTGGTGAAGCTTGTCAAGAAGTACCAGAAGCAGTCCATTCTGCTGGCCATTGGCGATGGCGCCAACGATGTCTCCATGATCCAGGCGGCGCACATTGGTGTAGGCATCAGTGGTATGGAGGGCCTGCAGGCGGCGCGGAGCGCTGATGTTGCGATTGCGCAGTTTCGGTATCTGCGCAAGTTGTTGCTCGTGCATGGGGCGTGGAGCTATCAGCGCGTGAGCAAGACGATTTTGTTTTCATTTTACAAGAACATGACGCTGTACTTGACGCAGTTCTGGGTACGTCCTCCCCTAAAGCCCCAGCTCTCTCTTCTATCCATGCCTTCATTCTCCATGTCGTATTTCCACACCTTGCCGTTGAAGTCTGGTTCTCTAACAAGCCGCCCCCCCCCCTTCCCTAGTTTACCTTTCAAAATGTCTTCTCTGGGCAAGTCATCTACGAATCCTGGACACTCTCCTTTTACAACGTCTTCTACACCGTCCTCCCACCGCTAGTGCTCGGTATTCTTGACCAATTCATCTCGGCACGCCTCCTGGACCGCTATCCACAGCTCTACACCATGGGCCAGAGCAATTACTTCTTCAAGCTCAAGACCTTTGCGCAATGGATCGCCAACGCCTTTTACCACTCTCTCATTCTTTACGTATTCGCGTCCCTCATCTGGCACGGAGATCTCATCCAGGGCGACGGCAAGGTAGCAGGGCATTGGGTCTGGGGCACAGCCCTCTACGGCGCTGTCCTGCTCACCGTTCTAGGCAAGGCCGCTCTCGTGACCAACAACTGGACCAAGTACCACGTGCTGGCTATCCCCGGCAGCATGGCCATCTGGTATGTCTTCATCGCCGCGTATGGCTCCGTGGCGCCGAGATTCCACTTCTCCATGGAGTACGCTGGCGTTGTGGCGAGGCTGTACACGAGTCCTGTGTTTTGGCTCCAGACTGTTGTGCTGGCTGTCTTGTGTCTGATGCGTGATGTGGCGTGGAAGTATGCCAAGCGCATGTATCGCCCGCAGACATATCACCACATCCAAGAGATTCAAAAGTATAATATCCAGGATTATCGACCAAGGTACGTTGAGAAGATGCAGCGCTTGAATCGCCAACTTGTTTCGTTTCTTACATATACCCTCTTCTGTTCTGTTCTGTTTCGTTCTGTTCTCTTCTTTTTTTTTTTTCTTCCTTCTCTTCCGGCCGTCTTCTCTCTTCCTGGTCTGGTCTCACTCGACCGTAACCCATGGTGGCTAATGATCTCGTCCCCCATTCTACAGAATGGAACAGTTCCAAAAAGCTATCCGTAAAGTCCGCCAGGTCCAGCGGATGCGCAAGCAGCGAGGCTATGCCTTTTCACAGGCCGACGAGAGCCAAACGCGCGTCTTGCAAGCATACGATACTACGAAAGAAAGAGGTCGGTATGGAGAGATGGCGAGTTCACGGCCGACAGGGCGATAGGGGTACGAGTACAAGTAGGAGTAGGAGTAGGAGTAGGGGAGCGAGAAGCGAGAAGCGAGGGAGGGGTTTCCCCGCGATTCCGTGGCATGTCGTTTATGGCCTTTTTTTTTTCAATACTGTCTTTATTTTATCGGACTTGTTTCTTTTGTTGAGTTTTTTTTCCCTTTTTTCGGTTATAGTATCACAGCAATTGCATTATTTCAGAGAATTCGTTTTTTCTTCTTCTTCAGGGTTGATCCATTCTCAGCGCGAATGTTTCTTGGTTTGATGTGGGGAGCGTTGTGCAAAGGTGCTGATGAATCATAACTTGAGTCGGTCTTCAGAATCGCGACGGCAATCTTTTTGCCTTGACTTTGAATCTGATGAAAATTGCATCATGCTCTGTGTTCTGTTCTATCTCTACTTGGGACTCTCAAGATGGCTGGATGGTTAATAACCGTACACTGAGAGAATTCGCCTGAGAATCCAGTTTTCGACAACTCTCTCTCAGGGCGGCTCGAGAGTTGCGGAAAGCAATAGGTACCTAGGCAATGGCGAATTGGCGATGATCAGTGGTGGAGTGAATCAGCACATTCGCCGGATGACTGTAGCTCACTTGTCATGGGACTGTGGTTACGAACGAAAGAGACAAAGAGCAATGGATTTCATCGCCGTAGATCTATAAACCATGGCCTGACATGTTGTTCCTGATACAAGCTCCCGTAGCTACGCTCCCGGTATCCAAATGTTCGTGGTTCCCGTCCGATTTTTCTGTCGAAGCAGCGCCAAACGTGCGTATCAGACAATCAATCAATTATAAGACCCGTATCACCCTGAAATCTCTTCTCGTGCTCATCATGACCTGCTGCATTCTCGCATTCTCGCATGTCTACATCATCCCGTCACCACACCATCTTATCTACCCAAAAAATCGCGAACTATTCTCCCATCCGTCCGTCTCATCCCCTCTTGTGCCATATTCTGCGGCCAGTGCCGGCAGTCTATGTATACACTACTCTGTACCTAATTAGCAGACACGAGGTCCCAGATCCCTCACCATCCTCATCAACTATATATCTACCAAACCAACCAAGAAAACCATTTCCAAACATAACATAACATGTGGGGGGTTTTTTTTCTTTTAAAAAAAACCCATCCATCTTACCGTAACCTGTCATAATCGCGTGCCATTGCCAAAAGAAATCCCCCCTCATCAAAAGAAAAAGAAAAGGAAATAAGATAGGAAAAAGTATAACAACATGGCAAAGAAAAAAAAAAGCCAAAGAAACCCATTCGCAACCCCTACTTCTTCACCTTCTTGCCCCCCTTGCCCCCCTTACCCCCCTCTTTCCCCGCCCCCGTTCCATAAATACTCCCCTCCTCATCCCCAAAAAGCTGCTGATCCCCCTTCCCCCCCAAATACATAAACTCCCCCGCCGTCCTCTCATGATCCGGCGCCTGTTCCTTCCCCGCGTTCGCATTCGCATTCATAACACGGTTCTTCTGATTCTTCGAAAATACCTTGACCGGCTCGTCCCCCACCGCCACACGCGCTGCGACATGCACAGAGTTAAGACTCGCAAGAAGGGTTCTCTCCCGGACGGGGCCGCGGCGGTTCACTTCCAAGCTAGCGACTCCGCCGACGAGGCCGCACGTGCTGTCGTTTACGTCGGGAGGGCGCTGGCTGAGCCAGGGATGGGAGAGGCATTGCTCGACGGTGAAGCGGCGGTCTGGGTTTACGACTAGCATGGAATCGATGAGGTCCACTGCATAGGTAACATTAGTGATGATACGTCACCTATATCCAGAACTCGGATGTGTTTGAACGAGCGATCGTGTTCGTTCCGGACCTGGGTTGGCTTAGTGAATGGGGGGGAAGGGGGGACTTACGAGCAGGGTCCCCGACAGAATCCCAGTACGGAGAAGGATAATCAAACCGCCCACTTCGGATCTGCTGCGTCAAACTGAACGGAAATTCCTGGGAGCGAAGCTCATCTGAGAATGGAGGGAAGCCGCAAAGACAGATGTACATCACGACGCCAAGAGACCAGATATCCACGGCCTTGGTATACTTGCGGCGCTTCGAGTCAGCGAGGATCTCGGGCGCGACGTAGCTAGGCGTGCCGCAGAGAGTGGTAGTGAAGGACTCCTCGCCGATGATTTTGGAGAGCCCAAAGTCAGCTAGTTTGACGTGGAGATTCGCGTCGGTGAGGAGGATGTTTTCGGGCTTGATGTCTCGGTGGACGATATTTCGGTCATGCTGTATGATGAGTTAACCCCTGCATTGTCCTTCTTCATCTTCGTCGGTTCCCGCTCTTGTGATTGCGATAGAAGAAGAGGTTAGTGACGGCAGAATGTGATGAACATACCAAGTACTTGATCCCCTGGAAAAGCTGCAGAAACAACTTCCTCGTCTCCTCTTCAGACAACTTCCCCTTCATGACAATGTAATTAAACAATTCGCCCTCGGCGGCCAACTCCAAAACGAGGTATACCCGATCCCGCTCATTAAACGTATCCTTGAGACACAGCACATTCGGATGGCTCACACTCATCAACACACCAATCTCCTGCTGCAGACCCTCCGTCTTGGACCGATCCTCTACACCCGGCGTCTTGGAAAAGATCTTGACAGCATATCGATGCCCGCTTGCCTTTTCAATACACAGGTATACTTCCGCAAAGTGGCCCTTGCCGAGTTTTTCCAGCAAAGTATACTCTTGCAGAAAGGCGTTGGTATGCCGACTCTGGGGGTACCGAAAGATAAACCGTGCTTTGCCATGCACAGCAATCTCATCCTGATCTTCCAGCTCGCGTCTCTGATTGCGACCCACGAGAGCCTCGTTAACAAAGGTGCCGTTACTTGAAAGATCTTCCACAATAGCCACCGTATCAGTCCCCTTGTTCTCAGTAAAGAAGAGACAGTGCCGGTTCGAAACCACCCCCTCCTTGACCACGAAATCTAGTACGCAGACAACATGTTAGCGCACAGCCCATTGGCCCTCTGAATGGCAAGACGAAGTATAGTGTCAAGGAAATCGCCTTCAGGGATGACCACGCCAGCAGCGACAAAGAAAAAAGAACTCACCGCACTCAGCATGCCGCCCTATCAAGTACCCCCCCGAAGCATTCCCACTAACCTTAGTCCGCTCATACGCCTCCGCCGCCTCCAACGGCGAAAACGTCTCCTTTGATCCCTCAACCTTCCCATTCGCCGCCGCCTCGGCAATCGAATCCGGCAATGGGCACGCATTCCGCCTCTTCAACACAAACGGCTTATCCCCATACTTGGGATCCAGCGGCACCAAGTATCCCCACACCCCTTCCTTGACCTCATCCTCAACCTCATCCGACAGAGCAGGATGCCGGTCGAGGTACTGACTATGCGGCTGCGTATCATGGGGGGGCGATGACAAAGCCTGGCTCTGCTGTCCTACCCAGGTCTCGTCTGTTTTGCGCCGAGCTCTCTGGTCGTGATGGTGGTCATGCACGGAGGGTGTAGGCGAGGCGGCGCCGTTCTTGGACGCATCGCCCATCGAATCATCATTGGTGATGTTGGTGAGCGGTGAAGGGAGATGCTGCTTGTTGACAATGGGCGTCTTCTTCTTGTTCTTGTTGTTGGTGGTGGCGGGACCGGCGGCGTAGGAGGAGGATAAACGGTCGGATCGGCGGGGCTTTTTCGCGTCGGTCGCGTCTTCGGGGAGGGAGGCCTAATGGTGGTGTGATGTGATTGATGAGCACGAATGCAACAAAACTGGATGAGGGACCAGGCTACGCAAGCAGGCTGGAGATAACTCACGCGCTGGCGCTTCAATTGGCTCTGTTCGGTGAGAGGTGCCATATCCTCTGCCGGAGGGGGGGGGGGGGGGGGGGAG
>SRQL01000454.1:0-22754 GCA_018360575.1 Claviceps sp. LM454 group G7
AATTTGATGGATCCTGGCGAATTCGTGATTTTGGTACCAATCGAAGTCTATTCGAGATTTTAATTTTAATCTGACGGCCGAAGTATGCGGAGCCTCAGACTCCATTCTCCCGCGCCGCTTCCGCAGGCTTCGAGATGGTGCGACTCCTAGAGTCCTGTCCCTTGGCCTGCCGAGTATTGATCAGGCGCTTGGGTTCGGCATCGCGTATTCAACTTCCTCTGCTCCGTACTTGCCGCAAATGATATCACGCGCCATCCATCTACGCCTCCGTCGAAATCATGCGCTTTGGATGGTGTGCCCGTCACACGTAGTCTGCAGTAGTCAGGACTCGGGAGACGAAGCCGTGTCCTCGGTATGAAGTTGTGAACTGCTATGCCGTCCCGTCCAATGACGTTGTGGTGTCGAAGCTTGAGACTCACTCGTCAATCCTGGTGCCTATCATAAATGCGGAACGACAATGACAATGTGATCCGACTCATCCGAGTAGATTCCCTCGTAAGCTTGGTGGCCAGTTGGCAACGCGTCGTGCGGGTGCAGTCGAAGTCGAATACCTACCTAAGGTACACAATTTGCTTGACTTCCATTGCGCATTCTCAGGATAATTACCTAGCCTTGTCGGGTATGTACAACAGCACAATGTCAACACTGTATGTATATATATAGGCACTTCCTTTGGCTCCATTCCTGACCGCGGCAACGGGCTTCAGCACCGAGTTCCGACGCGTGGCAGTGGATTATGTTATGCTTTGCGAGAAGTGCCGGGCACATCGCGTCGGTGCGCGTCCGGCACTCACGCCGCACGCGTTCGCCGTTTCTACATTGTACCGGCACTACCTAGCTCCTGCCGGCTTGGCCAGAAAGTGAGCAAAGGCACATGTATGTATGTATTGGAAGTTACAAAAATGAAAGATGCGCCTTGATTTTTGTCTGTAGATAGATATCTACCTATGTATTTGACTCATTGAGTCATTGTGGTTTGTGGTTCCCATTGTTTCTATTTCCGTTCATCCTTATCTCAACATGACTTAGGTTTGTTGCATACGCCGTGATATCTTTCAGGTCCTCCACTGCCAACCTTTTACCACCACACGCCGGCCACTTCAACAGCAGGCCACCACGGGGTGAGGGCAATGCTGATTACATCACACGAACCTCATGCAAGTATGTAGTCTAAACAAGACACCTTCACCTCCCCGTCCCAACCAGTTTTCTCCCTCGACTTGCTTTGCCCTACCCTATAGACAAGAGTTAAATTTCTCGACAAGTCAAGAGACGTGACAGAACAAGGCCTGAGGTATCTGAAAATGAAAAAATTGAGCCAAATTATGTATCTTACTCGTAGAATGCAATGCAGTCGTCTGTGCCGTTTGGTGTGAAGCACGACTTGCACAACACTCATGAGTCATGAGTCATGTTGGTGGGATCACATAGCTGAAGCTCGGGAACAGAAACTGTTGACAAGTGACAATTATTGCGTTAAAAAGAATATAATGCCACTTTTCACCATCGCATTCAACAAAGGCGCCTCAGTCATGTGGCTTCGTGGTTTAGTGGTATAATTCTCGCTTAGGGTTACACCCCGAGCACCGCATGCGAGAGGTCCCGGGTTCGATCCCCGGCGAAGCCCAGATTTTTCTTTTTGACATTGTTCTGGGAATCTTGAACCGTCTATGTACCAGGTACATAGGTACATATTGGGGGTCCATAAATTTTTGGACGGCATGGTATGTACCTGGTGGCTGGGGGATGAACCGCTGTGGTGCCTGGCCAGTGGCGAAGCGGCCCATGTCGGTTAAGCGCCAGGGCGCTAGCCCAGCGAATTAGACTTTCTGGAGTCCTGGACAGAACAAAGGCCCACTACAGAATCACGTGGGAGTTGATGGACTAAAGCTCTGTACGGAGTAGCCGGTCATTCACTAGCGGGGAGTTGGACAAGCGCGGCGGGGGAGACATCAAAGTAATTTGTAAGTTCATATCTATGTACTAAACTATCGTGAACTTCCTGGTCGATGACTCGACGTGCAGAACGGCCACACTTCTCGATCCTTCAAGTTCAACTGACACCCTTTAATAAGGAACACTCCCTCACCCATCTTACAAAGATTCGTCGTAGGCCGTCTTGGGCCCTTGGCCGATCTCGCCCTCATGAATTCAATACTCACCGCCATATTCTCTCCCCGCGGATCGTCGACGGACCGCGAGGCTGCGTCCCCCTCGCCGTACCCCAAGTCAACGCCGCTGCCGCCGAAGAGAACGAAGCGGACGTCACTCCCAGGAAATCAAGCAAGACGCTCTATGCTATCTGTTGGTTTGCCCTCCCCTTCTTGAAGAAAATTATCGGTGGGAAGAGCCTCAGAGAGGGCTCGGGCAAGCTGCGTGTGCTAATCTACTCATGTCTTTACGTTGGTCGCCTGTAGCTGGAGGTATCTAATAACGAACCTATGCCGACCTCGCCCAAGTCCAGAGAGACGAGGCCAACCGTACAAGCACCCGCAAAGTCTCCAGCAAAGCCACCAGCAAAGAAGGTAGCAAAGAAACCGGCAAAGAAGATAGTCAAGAAGCCGGTGAAGCAGCCAGCAAAGAAGACAGCAAAGCAGCTGGAGAAACAGCTAGAAAAGGCCACCGGTCTCTCTTCTGCGAAGGTGTCGCTCAAACACGATGCCATCATGCAAGATTCAGTCGAGACGCGTGCCGTCAATGAACCGGATACGTCTACGGAAACCCTGCCCAACGAACCTGCGATGAAAGTGGAAGCCGAATGCGAGGTCGAACCCGAGGTCGAGCCCGTGATTGAGTACGCATTCGATAAGTTCACAGACCATCGATGGGTGGGAGACGCGATGGAGATCCGCGTGGCGTGGCAAGACGGCGACCCGACATGGGAGAGAGAAGCAGTGCTTCATGAGGATGCGCCGGACGCCTTGTTGGCATACTGGAAGAGTCAGGGAGAGCGACCTACGAACCCGAATGATCCCGATCTGTTCAATATATTTGCGGTTCGGAAACACACCAAAGATCGCAAAAGCTTGCTCGTCGAGTGGGTGGGTTACGGCCCGAAGGAAGCCTCGTGGCTGCCTCACGCGGAGGTTGAGAAGACGGCGCCGGAGCTGGTCGCTCAGTATTGGCGATCAATTAAAGGTGCCAGGCCGAGGCGGCGAAGAAAATGAGACGTCTAGATACTCATTTCTTGTCTTCCATGCGAAGATCGTGGACACACGGCTTCAAGGAATTTGTTATATGAGCAGAGATAACGTCGAAGGTCGGAATTTTGCTGGACTCTTCCACAGTACATTGCTAGCTATCGAGCCTTCTGCGCAGGGTGATGCGTTCGCTTGCCTATTGGCAAATGACAGTGGAGTTATATTCAGCAGGGCATATTGGTGGCATTGGATCTGCCGAGCTAGGAGATCGGTTGACATGACGAGAGCCGGCGCTGGAAATGATGGATGGTCCCGGAGAAGGTTTTGCGACGTGCTGGCAATCAAACTTCAGCAGCGGTGTCGACATCGAATTTCTTGAATCCGCGCGAGGTCACACCTTCGACGACTTGTTCCGTCGAATATCACACCTGCGGCATTGCGCAGGATTAAGATACAACCGGCTCATTTTTTTCATCCGATGGTGAGATGATCATTCGTCAGATGATAAGCAGCATTCGCTTCGGGGTTCTGAAGACAGAATTATTTCAGCGGGAGCTAGGGTACACTTTCTACAGAGAGTGGAGTTTTTTTAAGTGCAAGAGTGGCCCTCTGCCACGACTAATTTGCCTTGGCGCACTTCACGTGTCACACGAGGCGAGCTTGCCAAAGTCGAGTGCGTTTTATTATCCAGCTACCTACTTGGGACCAGTCTGATTGCGGTAGGTATCTGCTCGCCTGGGTTCGTCTACGAGAACTACGGCGACGCCACTTGAAAGTCTCCCCCCCTCTGTGGGACGTTAAGCCGCCAGCTCAAGTTGCTGGAATTTGAGAGCCAGGTGAGCGGAAAAAGGATCCTTTTTTTTTGCTACAAAAAAGTACAGTTCCAGATGGGCGAAGCGTCTTGCACTCGAGTCGTGAGGGAGACATGCCACACGGTTGGTAGAACAGGAACGGTACTCACGCACGAGTTGCGCATTTGATCACTCCAGAAACCCCCCATGGGATCAAAAATGCTCTGCTCGTTGAGAGCTCTTTGCAGTCTGAAGCATCCTTCCCGAGATGCTCACACGATCAAATGGCCAAATAACAGCTGGCAGCCCGATGGCTTTTTTCATACCGGACTCAGAGCAAGCAACTCACCGCCTTTTGCGTTCTGCACGTTTCATTTCACGAGAAAGACAACGGTCCCACTCTGGCGAGAGGGCATGCTATTGATCCAACTGCGCCTATCAAAAAGCTCGTGGGTGTAGTGTACATAGCATGAAGACGGCTTGAAACTCAAAAGAAGGCTACCAAGGTCCAAGTCCGAGAGGACTACGAAGGAGAGACCGTTCAGATTACCAAAGGTGTGAAAAGGTCTATGATCACGGACATCGAGTGATTTTCGCAGCCATGTTAGCGACCTTGATGGCGTTCAATTAGCTCGTTGTCTTATCTCTCTCTGTCTTCGCTTGAGCCCAATGCTTTGTGAAACAGGTTCGGGTCCTCCCGCTGCTTGGCGGACCAAACTACATAGGTACCTAAAGGTACATCTACCTATATAGAACACAGCGCAGCAAACAACAAGTATGTAAGTAGAAAGCAAGAAGGACCATGCGAACAAAACGTGACAGTAGACTCATCGAAAAAGGACGTGACCAGTGGCCACAACTAGTGCGTACGTGGCCACTGACAGTGACAACTGTACGTGGCTACTGCTAGCGCGCATGTCAACAATCACTGGATATTCGGAGACGGAAGGTCGATTTCACGCACCCAACAAAGATCTAAAGGCAAGGAGGCTGGAGCGACAAGCATATGGCCACTGTATTACTTGCCCTCAACGATCACGTACGTCGCCAACCCACCTCGTGGTATAATAACACCACGCGGTAAGGCTGTCCACCCTGTCCTTTCTCTCTCTTCTAGATAGCTTCCGTGAATACGACAGATTGTTCATGACAGTTCACCCCACGCGTATACGCAACCCTCGCGGATTTCTTCCAACAAGTCAGGGACATAATCAGTCCACATAGCGTGTGAGAGCCGAATCAGGTATGAGTAACTTTTGTTGTACATGCACGTATAACGATCACGATACATACCTACATACCTAACAGATACATGTCTAAGTTATAACCCATTTGGGGCCCAAAATCTCGATTCCAGATACAGGACCGACGGTGTCGTCTTGAACGTTTCACAACATAATCACAATATGCTGGCATCTCTTTGCAATCTCGTATCGGAGGCCATATGTCCCAACGACGAGGCAAAAGTGTCAGGTCAAGAGCCATTAAGCGAATGCAATTCTGAAAATGGAGACTCGGTGCCGCCTGCATTTCCTCAGTTCGTGCGGCTTCCACCAGAACTGAGGCATCAAATATGGTGTTTCTACTGCCCGGATCTGAGCGCCAAATCGCGTGTGTTGACATTCAAGCTTGAGCCCAGGTCGACCGTGCTGGGCCGGCCAGACCAGTGTTCCGTCACGAACCACAGCACATTGGCATACCAGACGAAACCCCTGAGGACCATGCTCGCCACGCACCGTGAGTCGAGAAGTATCGCGGTGGGCAAGTACCCAGACGAGTTGGTCATGGACGTGGTGGGCGAGTTACCAGATGAATTGACCATGGAAGCGGGCTCTGGAAAGGCGATTGTCAGGTTCCGGAAGAAGACGGATGTCATCAGCTTGATAGACTTCGAAATGGATAGGGACTACTTCCTGCCAGACTTCTCGAATCAAATTGAGAACCTCGCTGTTAAACCCATACGTGAGGTCACCACCCAAGACTTTGTTTGGAACAATGACGCTATCGTGGAGGCGATTCCCGCGATCAAGGCCATGTTTCCCAATCTGAATAGACTGCTAAGCCACTGTCCGGCGGTGTTCGGTCCCAGGATTATTATGGAATGGTGCATGACGGATCAGGTACATGCGAGTGTGGTGGAACTGGATCAGCCAAGGAATAGGCTGGGAGAGGATACGAAGACACTGTTTTGTTGGCCTGACCCAGATGCGCATCCAAGCTACACCCTGTCTACGGCCCCCAGACTGTGTTCGATCGAGAAAATGGTTGAATTAGGCGTAGAGATCTGGCCGATAGTGGAGTATATTGTGCATGAATCGGAGAAGACCGTATCGTACATGACGAATGGGTTCTATCCTATTTGAATGTGAGGATGACGGGTAGAGAAATTGATTGAAGGGGCAACTGTTGGAACTTGGAACTAGGTAGAACTGGGGCGATCCGGGATATATGCAGTCGGATGAGGTTCAGGTGCGCTAGGTACTGATCACAAACTCGAAATACCCTTAGCTCTGTAGCTTGTGGTCGATGGCGCTGCCGCATGTCTAGAATCTATAATGGCCTCATGAATACATAGGTGAAAGTCACAGCCTGGTGGTTTGCGTCGTTATTGCGACGGAGAGCTATGCATACTGCATTGCATAGTGGTGCATTGACGCGTCTACTACGCGTCGCCAAACTCGCGTGTCGCGAGCAAGAAGTTGACCATACAAGTGGGGCCGTACACTTCTCACATGTCAATTCGAAGTTTCCGCAACAAAATCACAATACCTAGGAACGGCATTTCGCAATCTCGCAGCAAAGCAATGTATCTCGATGAGCCCATGTCGACCGACAACACGAGTAACACCGGTTATGATGCAAAGATCAAACCCCGACATCACCATTGTCTGATCGACGATGTGGCTGAAAAGCCGGGCGAAGAGTTCTCAAGATCTCGAAATGGAGACACAGCGCCGGGTGCATTTCCCCAGTTCATGCAGCTTCCACCAGAACTGAGGCGCCAGATTTGGCATTTCTACTGCTCCGATCTTAGCGTCAAAACGCGTGTTTTGCCATTCTTAGAATATCCCAGTTTGAAGGTTATGAATTATAATCGCACTTATTCTCTTCCGGACGGAGGCGCCTTGGCAGAGCAGACAAGAACCTTGAGGACGGTGCTATCCACGCACCGTGAATCGAGGAGCATCGCGGTGCGCAAGTACCCAGATGAGTTGTTGATGGAAACAGCCTCTGGAGCTTCAATTATTAGATTCCGGAAGGAGACGGACGTCATATTCGTGTCGGAATTAGCAACGGAGAAGGACTACTCCATTCTAGACTTTGGAAGCGAAGTAGAGAATCTCGCTGTCGGTATCGTGGACGACTACAGCGAGGAACGATATTTTCAAGATGACACGCTTCTGCAGGTAGTACCCGGGATCAAAAATTTGTTCCCCAATCTGAAGAGGCTCTTCAGCCGCCGGCCGGCACCGGCCAAGCACAAAGACATGGAGGAGTGGTGCTTGACGGAACATGTACACTCGTACATGATAGAATCGCATTATAGGACTACTCTGTTCTATTGGCCTGACCTAGACGCGCACGCAGACTTCGCTAGGTCTTCAGTGCCAGAACTATGTTCGCTCGAGGAAATGGAGGAGGCGGGCGTGGAACTTTGGCCAATGGTGGAGTTCGAGTCGTGGAAGCCCATGAAAATGTAAGATATGATGAGGCGGCTGTATAGGAACCCCTATTCCACGACTAATTATGGAGATAGACCAGACGGCCCAGAATTCGAGGATGATAGCAGCAGCACCGGTATCTACTCGTATGACGACAGCACCGCCGATGACATCGAGTTGGATGATGACAGTAACGCCGACGGCATCGACTCGGATGATGATATCAATGCCGACGGCATCGACTCGGGCGATGACAGCGTCGCAGACGGCACCGACTCGGACGATGACAGCGTCGCCGACGGCACCGACTCGGACGATGACAGAAACGCCGACAGCACCAGCTCACATGATGACCGCAACGCCGACGGCACCGGCTTGCATGATGACAACGACGCAGACATCACTGGCTCGCATGATGATAGCAACGCCGAAGGCATCGAATCGGACGATGACAGCAGTGCCGACGGCACCGACTCGGACGATGACAGCGTCGCCGACGGCTTCGACTCGGACGATGACAGCGACGCCGACAGCAGCGACTCGGATGACTATTGAAGCGAGTGGATGATGATCGACAAGTGAGCTGTCTGTTGGGTAATCGGACGCTTTCCGTGCCTGAGATCGGAAGACGTTCAAGAGTCTCGACCGAACTTGACTTCGAGCCTCATTCGAAGCCACACACACGAAAAGCTATTGTCATGGATGCTGACGTGGAGGGGGATGATGATGAGATGAGCCATTACGACGACGGCGATATATCCGTAGAACAACCGTGCTGGACCATGTCGCCCGATACTCGGTTTCGATGACAAGGAAGAAGAAGAATAGGAGGGAGACGCAGAGTCCGGACCTCCTACCAGACCAAGTAGTATCGACGCGACGAGCACGAACCTTTCGCTGAAACTTTACACCTCAAGTCACGATGATAGTAACATGGATGGCGAAAACGATGAAGAGAGTATACGACAGATTCTATGTCCTTTGGAATACACCCAGAATAGAGGGATGACGAGAATGAGCACGGCTCTCATGAACCTCGCATGTGTCACGGTCTGTACAGTGCCGTCTGTGCAGCTGTGACAATGTACTATATAACCTTGATCAAGCTGCAGACGTGCAACTTGGTCACTTGACCTTTTGGGCGGAACGGGTGGTTATGCGTTTCTCACAGCATGGACTGATCGACAACGGCGTGTAAGTCTCAAAGCGAGGATTCCACTGCGAGCACAAGCTATTAACACACGGCAAGGCTAAGGACGATGGCCATGACCATGAAATTGAAGGTGAAGATGAGCGCAGGGAAGAGATTCATCAGTTCCAAGCCCCCTAATACAGACCCCTTGTCACAGTCGCACCATAGCATGACTTCACTGACAGGAGCGTAAAAGAACTCACATTCGCGTCAATGCTATCACGTTTCAGCAGTGAGAGCGACTTTGAAGCCATTGGGTACCTAAAGCAGGGTTGTAGGCCTGAGGACTCAGGAGGCCGTTCCGTTTGCTACATGTGTCACTTTTTGCTCTGGGCACCTGCACGGTCACACCCCCGCCGCAAATAACGCAAACAGCCTTATCATGAACTTCATTCATACGTCTCAGACACGACATTCCTCGCCACATACATCATCATTCTCTTTAAACAACGTGATCACTATTCATGGCGCGTGTTCGTTCTTGTACTACGGCTCTACAAGGTACTCTATTTCCAAGGGGAGAGCCAGCGATATATATACGCTGTGTCGGCTACTCTGTCCGGCTCTGATCGTTGCACTGCACCTATATATCCCCCACTAAGCTGAGTCTATCAGCTCGGTAGTGTTCTGACCTTGTGGTCGGGTTTGCAAATCCCGAATTGAATCATGAGATGACAACTCCGATGCGCTGGCCGCGCTTTTGAAACTGTCTACTCTGCTGCGCTAGCAACTCTGATGAGTTGGTCCTCCGAAGAGGCGTACGGCAATTCACTGCTCGGGCCATATGGCCGTTTGTGTTAGGTATTTTTGGGGCGGGGGGTTGTGTATATAATTGCGCAGGTGCTCACACTCACTCGAGCAAGAAGTGAGTCAGTGACAAAAACTTGGCCGTACATTTCTCACGAGGCATCTCGAACTTTCCGCAACAAAATCACATAGGAACCACATCTCGCAATATCGCAGCGAAGCCATGTTTTCTGACGAGCTCATGTCGACCGACGACATGAGTTACACCAGTTATGACGCAGAAAGCAACCCCGAAAATGACCTTCCGGCAGAGAGTCCGGAGACATCTTGGATTAGAAACAAAGCGCCGGCTGCATTTCCCCAGTTCATGCGGTTTCCACCAGAACTGAGGAATCGAATTTGGCACTTCTACTGCCCCGATCTGAGCGTCAAAGCGCGTGTTTTGCCATTCCTAGGAAATCCCACTTCAGAAGTTTTGGATTATAACACCGTCTATGCCATTACGGACAACGGCTTCTTGGCAGAGCAGACAAAAAAATTGAGGGCGGTGCTCTCCACGCACCGTGAATCGAGAGGAGCATCGCGGTGCGCAAGTACCCAGATGAGTTGTTGATGGAAACAGCCGCTGGAGCTTCAATTATCAGGTTCCGGAAGGAGACGGACGTCATTTTTCTGTCGCAACTAAAGATTGGTAAGGACTACCCCATTTCAGAGTTTGGAATGGAAATAGAGAACCTCGCTGTCGATGTCCAAGAACACCAAATCGGGGAAGGATATTTTGGACGACATTATCGAGATAAACAGTTTCTGCAAGTGGTACCCGAGATAAAAGGCTTGTTTCCCAATCTGAAGAGGCTCTTCAGCAGCCGGATGCCACTGGCACCGAAGCACAAAGACATGGAGGAGTGGTGCGTGACGGAACATGTACACTCGTACATGGTAGAATCGCATGATCTTCATCAGACTGCAATGTTCTATTGGCCTGACCTAGACTCGCACGCAGACTTCGCCAGGTCTTCAGTGCCAAAACTATGTTCGCTCGAGAAAATGGACGAGGCAGGCGTGGAATTCTGGCCGTTGGTGGAGTTTAAGACGTGGAATCTCATTTGGTGTCCAGGAATGTAAGATATGATGAGGCGGCTGTATTGGAATCCCTATTTCACAACTAATGATGGAGACAGACATAACCAACCAGTCTCCCGGCGACTGAGCAATTTCGGCTGCAACGCTTACGCCACCATCAACGCCCTCAGCAACGCCGACAGCAACGCCGACAGCAGCGGCAACAGCACCGACTCGGATGAGTGGAATCAGTCAGCTTCGTCTTAGCCACCGCGTCAGGCCTGATCTATGCCAAGGAAAGCTATGGCCTATACTGGTTCCAACTCGAGGATGCCACGTTCACGAGTCCGCCAATCTCAGCTGATATTGGGCCCTCACATCCTGCTAAAAGAGTGCTCACGCCGACACATCCGGCCTTTCCTCCCGCGTCTGAGCCTGGGGGAGAAATTGACATCTCATCCGCGGTCCAGTCATTGCCTTTACGTCCGCCAACCCCTGCTGCCTTGTAGCCTCCGTCCAAGGGAGAAATCGACGTTGGACCAGATGATTCCTTCCATGACATGCCGTCTCAAGACCCCTCCATACAAAGTTCGATTCCAGTTTCAAATCCAAGCGCACCACCTCAAGACGACTCATCTCTCAAGGATCATCCACCTGACTCCGAAGATTCCCGCCTTCCATTTCGATCGACCCGCGGCAAATATCGAAACAATACCGTACAACGCTATGGCTACAACCTCCTCTTCGCGGTCTTGAGCTCTATTGTGCTAGTCTCCAATGCCAATGTCATCGAACCCAAATCCTTGAAACAAGCAAAGAAAGACAAAGCTTCTTGGGATCGATGGTGCGGAGCAATGAAGATGGAATACAACTCACTCCACACGAATAAGACCTGGACGCTAGTACCTCGACCGGCACATCGAAGAGTCCTGGGCGCCAAGTGGGTGTACAAAATCAAACGTGGTCCGTCCGGCGTCTGGTGAGATTGTACGATACAAAGCGCGCTGGGTTGTACGTGATTTCGAGCAAGAAGAGGGCGTGAACTTCCAGGAGACGTTTGCTTCGGTAGTCAAGCCAATGAGTTACAAAGCGATATTCGCAATGCCAATTTGCCGCTGCATTGGACTTGGAATTACACCAGATGGATGTCAAAACCGCGTTTCTTTATGGATTGATCAAGAAAAAGAGCGGTAGCATTGTCCGGCCCATGCCTTGCCTTGAATGAATGAAAATAGGAACGATGAGGACAGTTATCAAAATATAATTCCAGAGGACAGTTAAAAGCAACCAAAGTGTTTGCGAGAAAGGTAATTGGTAGAAGCAGATAGCGAAACAAAGTGTGACAGTAAGTAATGTTAATATGTTTAGTTCTTGCATGGTGCTGGGGGTTCTTAGCCAGTGCAATAGTGCCCTGGTTATCAACAAATCAGGCCATACAGTGCCTTATTTAGCAGATCAAGTCCCCCTGGCTGCTCGACATATACCAGGTCGTTGATCAATCCATGAAGAAAAGCGGGTTTGACGTCCATCTGGTGTAATTCCAAGTCCAATGCAGTGACGATTGCGAACATTACCTTGTAACTCATTGGCTTGACTACCGAAGCAAATGTCTCCTGGACTTGAAAGCCCCTTTCTTGCTCGAAACCACGTACGACCCAGCGCGCTTTGTAACGTACAACTTCACCATGCGGGCCACGCTTGAGTTTGTACACCCACTTGGCGCATAGGGCTTTTCGGTCTTCGGGTCTAGGTGTCCACGTCTTATTGGCCTGGAGTGAGTTGTACTCCTTCATCATGGCGCTGTACCATCGATCCCAGGAAGTTTTGTCTTTCTGTGCTTGTCTTAAGGATTTGGGCTCGATGATATTGGCGTCGGAATCTAGCAAATGAGATGGCAGGTCATGGAGAGAATCATCTGGTCCAACGTCGATTTCTCCCCTGGACATAGGCTAGGGATTGGCGGATGTGAAGGCAATGACTGGACCGCGGATGAGATGTCGATTTCTCCCCCAGGCTGAGACGCGGGAGGGATGGCCGGACATGACGGCGTGAGTAACCTTTTAGTAGGGTGTGAGGGCCCAATATCAGCTGAGATTGGCGTACTCGTGAATGTGGCATCCTCGAGTTGAAACCAGTATAGGCCATAGCTTTCCTTTGCATAGATCAGGCCTGACGCGGTGGCTAAGACGAAGCTGTCGTCGGCGAAATGTACCTTAGTGCCGTTGGCCCTGAGCTGCGAGTGTGACACCAAGTTGTAGGTGGAATTGGGATCGATTGTTGTCTTGTAAGGCCAGAGAAGAATTGAAACTGTGAAGATATGTCTTCGGCCTGACAAGGTAGTCGGGGATAGCTCCGTCATATAAATAGATGGCTTGTATATTAGACGAAGTTGCCAAGTTGCCAGATGACTGTGATATCCGGAACGAGGACTAATAGTTTCGTCATAGACACAACTTCTGACATGCCCACGCAAGGACAGAAGTGCCAAGTTACCAGCTGACTGTGATGTCCGGGATGAAAACTATGAAAACAAGTAGTTTGGTTCCGGACATAAACTCTGACATGCCCATGCAAGGACAGAGGTGCCAAGTGTAACGCACGCGAGGACATTCGAGACCATTCCGCGTTCGAATTTTCTGACTTCCACTATTGCTTGGACTGTATGAGTAGTCTTGGGGCTAGCGAGTTGCAATTGTAGGCGAGGATGGCGGAGTGGTTGGGGCGTTGGCCGATTGCGGCTTGCGCCCAGCCATCCTGAAAATTTCGAGGCGTTGGCTATTATGACCAACACTTGAACCATCCGGAAGCTCCAAGTTGCTCAATTAAGGTTCAACCCTAAGAACTTCTCGATGACGATGCTGATTAAAGCCTGTATGCCATAATTTCTGTCAAGGAGAGGAAGCGTAAACAAAGGGACCGAGGCGGGGGAACAGGACCGAGGCACTAGGCCGCTTTCAGCCACTGAACCATCCAGCCACTTTTGGTCCTGCAACCATCCCGCAACCATCCCGCAACCGTTCGAAACTTCTTCGAGTGTTTCTCCTTATTCCAAAGCATCATTCACACGAGGATTCGTTGACGATGATAAAGAATATGGATGAAAATCAGGCTAGTCCTCACGCAGTGGGAATTGCGCAAGTTTGGGGTGTACATATAAGGTAGGAGGAGTAAACTTGACTTATTCAGCCCAAAAGTGTCCGGGCTCATAAACTGTTTGCATGTGAGGATCAAAGGTAAAGAAGTTGATCGATCAGTGAAGGAGCAAATAGGAACTACGGAGTAGAACTGGGGGAATCCGGGATACATATGTAGGTGACCGGATGGCTGAGGGTCACGTGATAGACCACTTGACACAACAGTACAGTACCTAGCCCAGATTCTAACAACTCACAACTGCGGCCAAGAAGTGAGTCAGTGGCATCCACTTATACATTTCTCACGAGTCACGAGGCATTTCGAAACTTTGGCCACAAAATCAAATAGAAACGACATCTCGTAAGATCGCAGCGAAGCTGTGTATTCTGACGAGCCCGTGTCGACCGACGACATGAGCGATAACAGTTATGACGCAGACAGTAACCCCAGAAATCACCTTTGTCTGATCGACGACGTGGCTGAAAAGCCGTGCGGAGAGTCCTCAAGATTTCAGGATGGAGATACAGCGCCGGGTGCATTTCCCCAGTTCATGCGGCTTCCACCAGAACTGAGGCGCCAGATTTGGCATTTCTACTGCCCCGATCTGAGCGCCAAAGCTCGAGTTTTGCTATTCGTGGAATATCCCAGCTCAAGCACGGTGGATACGCAAACCGACTATTCTGAGTCTTCTCTTCAGCCCCTGGGATGCCAGTACTTGGCAGAGCAGACAAAAGAATTGAGGGCGGTGCTATCCACGCACAGTGAGTCGAGGAGCATCGCGTTGCGCAAATATCCAGATGAGTTAGTCTTGGATCAGTTGGATTCGGCCTCTGGAGCTGGGATTGTCAGGTTCCGAAAGGAGACGGATGTCATATTCGTGTCGGAAGTAGTTATATGGGAGGACCGCTCCATGCCAGAGTTTGGAAGCGAAATAGAGAACCTCGCTGTCGGTGGCGTGGACGACTACAGCGGGGACCGATATCTTCGAGACGAAGCGCTTTTGCAGGTAGTGCCCGGGATAAAAGGCCTGTTCCCCAATTTGAAGAGGCTATTCAGCCACCGGTCGGCACCGGCCAAGCACAACGACATAGAGAAGTGGTGCGTGGCGGAACATGTACACTCGTACATGATAGATTCGGACGATCAGACTACTCTGTTTTATTGGCCTGACCTAGACGCGTACCCAGACTTCGCCAGGTCTTCAGTGCCAAAACTATGTTCGCTCGAGGAAATGAAGGAGGCAGGCGTGGAACTATGGCCGATGGTGGAGTTTGAGTCGTGGAAGCCCAAGAAAATGTAAGATATAACTAGGCGGCTGTATTGGAATCCCTATTTCACGACTAATGATGGAGACAGACCATACGGCCTCGAATTCGAGGATGATAGCAGCAGCGCCGACAGCAGCGACTCGGATGATAGCAGCAGCGCCGACAGCAGCGACTCGGACGATGACAGCGACGCCGACAGCAGCGACTCGGACGATGACAGCGACGCCGACAGCAGCGACTCTGATGAGTATTGAAGCGAGTGGATCGACCCGTGTCTTGAGCTGTCTGTTAGGTAAACCGACACTTTTCGTGTCCGAGATTGCAAGACGTTCAAGTTTCGACCGAACTTGACGTCGCGCCTTATTCGAGGTCGCATACACGAGAGGCCATTGTCGTGGATACTGACAAAGATTGATGACGATGATGAGAACGGCGAGAGATTGTAGAATAAGCGCGCCGGCTCATGTCGCCCGATACTCGAATTCGATGACAAGGAAGAAGAAGAATAGGAGGGAGAGGCGGACCTCCTACCAGACCAAGTAATATCGACGCGACGAGCACGAACCTTTCGCTGAAACTTCTTACCTCTAGTCACGATGATAGTAACATGGATGGCGAAAACGATGAAGAGAGTATACAGCGGATTTTATGTCCTTTGGAATACACTCAGAACAGAGGGATGATGAGAATGAGCACGACTTCTCATAAACCCCGCGTGGACAGATCGACAACGGCGTGTAAGTCTCAAAGCGAGGACTCCACTGCCCAGTGCGAGCACAAGCCATTAAGACACGGCAAGGCTAGGGACGATGGCATGGCCATGACCATGAAATTGAAGGTGAAGATGAGCGTAGGGAAGAGCTGCTTGACATGAGGGCTGGTCCCTGGAGAGGCGACGGAAGAGGACGAGACCGACGTGGTGGGGATATATTCTGAGCAATGTCAACAATTCATGACCTGCTGTCAGGCTGTTGAATGCTTATACCCCGTATGCTACAACACCTTATCCCGGCCAATACCTCCAATCCAATCATTATGCCTTTAGCCTCCTCTAGCCCCGGATTTGAGCTAGCTATTCTGTGAGTCCCAAGCTACTATGAGAGTCGGAAGGTATCCTGTGAGTCGTATCATGGTGACATAAAAGAGAAAAGGTAAAAGTAACGGAGAGGGGATTCCTCTAATGATTTTATACAGTATAACATCTCGGGGCTCACAGGATGAAGAAGACGTTCCAAAATCTTTGGTCAAATTGCAATCGATGAGTTCATGGTAAGACGAGCGATACTTGCACTGTGGCACCTTTCGGATTAGTTTATATTCCCTTCATTTCTTCTGGTGGTGGTACATAGTTGACTCAACACGACTTCTACTCTGCAAGGACCTCTAAGTCCAAGAGGAGAGCCAGCGATATATACACACTGTGACAGTTACTCTGCACAGCCTGGTCGTTGCGCTATATGATATATCCCCCACTAAGTTGTGTTTCTAAGTGTTCTGACTCGTTGGTAGGGTCATGAGGGAGTCCGTTCCATATCCAATGTCCTTCTGTCTGTCCCCGGCAATGCCTGCATATCCCGAATACATGATGAATCATGAGATGACAACTCCGATGCGCTGGCGATGCGCTGGCCGCGCTTATGACCTTTCTACTCCGATGAGCTCGCGACTCTGATGAGTTGTCCTCCGAGTGGCGTACGCCAACTCACTGCTCAGGGCGGAATGTCTCCAGGGCGGGTATGTTAGGTTTTTTTTGGGGCGGAACTTGAAGGGTCGTGTATATAATCGTGCAGGTGCTCACACTGCGAGCAAGAAGTGACATACAGTTGGCCATACATTTCTCACGGGTCATTTCGAACTTTCCGCAACAACATTACATAGGAACGACATCTCGCAAAATCGCAGCGAAGCCATGTGTTCTTATGAGCCCATGTCGACCGACGACATGAGTGACATCAGTTATGACGCAGACAGTAACCCCGGAAATCACCTTTGTCTGATCGACGACGTGGCTGGAAAGCCGTGCGGAGAGTCCTCAAGATTTCAGCATGGAGATACAGCGCCGGATACATTTCCCCAGTTCATGCGGTTTCCACCAGAATTGAGGCTTCAAATTTGGCAACTCCACTGCCCCGATCTGATCGCCAAAGCTCGTGTTTTGCCATTCACGATTGATACGCAAATCGACTGTTCTTGCCAGGGCTCTTCTCACTCGGATTGTGAGGCCTTGGCAGAGCAGACAAAAGAATTGAGGGCGGTGCTATCCACGCACAGTGAGTCGAGGAGCATCGCGTTGCGCAAATATCCAGATGAGTTAGTCTTGGATCAGTTGGATTCGGCCTCTGGAGCTGGGATTGTCAGGTTCCGAAAGGAGACGGATGTCATATTCGTGTCGGAAGTAGTTATATGGGAGGACCGCTCCATGCCAGAGTTTGGAAGCGAAATAGAGAACCTCGCTGTCGGTGGCGTGGACGACTACAGCGGGGACCGATATCTTCGAGACGAAGCGCTTTTGCAGGTAGTGCCCGGGATAAAAGGCCTGTTCCCCAATTTGAAGAGGCTATTCAGCCACCGGTCGGCACCGGCCAAGCACAACGACATAGAGAAGTGGTGCGTGGCGGAACATGTACACTCGTACATGATAGATTCGGACGATCAGACTACTCTGTTTTATTGGCCTGACCTAGACGCGTACCCAGACTTCGCCAGGTCTTCAGTGCCAAAACTATGTTCGCTCGAGGAAATGAAGGAGGCAGGCGTGGAACTATGGCCGATGGTGGAGTTTGAGTCGTGGAAGCCCAGAGAAATGTAAGACATAACTAGGCGGCTGTATTGGAATCCCTATTTCATGACTAATGATGGAAACAGACCAGACGGCCCAGAATTCGAGGATGATAGCAGCAGCAACGACAGCATCTACTCGTATGATGTCGATGACAGCAGCGTCGACGGCACCGACCCGGATAATGACAGTAACGCCGACGGCACCGACTCGGATGATGACAGCAGCGCCGAGAACACCGACTGGTCCGACTCGGACGATGACAGCGACGCCGACAGCAGCAACTCGAATTACTAATGAAGCGAGTGGATCGACCAGCTGCGCTGTCTGTTGGGTAATCGGACGCTTCCGTGCCTGAGATCGGAAGACATTCAAATTTCAAGCCTCGATCGAACTTGACTTCGAGCCTTATTTGAGGCCGCACACACGAAATATCATTGTCATGATACTGACAAGGATGATGATGATGATGATGATCAGATGATGATGATGAGGTGGACCATGATGAGAACGGCAATAGATCGTAGAATAGTCGCGCCGGACTGTGTCGCCCGATACTCGGTTTCGATGACAAGGAAGACGAGGAGGGAGAGGCGAACCTTCTACCAGACCAAGTAGTATCGAGTCATCGACACGACGAGCGCGGAACTTTTCGCGGAATAATCCATTTCTAGTCTCGACGATAGTGACAACGATGGCGAAAACGATGAAGAGAGTATACGACGGAGTCTATCTCTGGAATATACCCAGAACAGACTCACAGAGGGATGACGAGAATGAGCATGTGTGACGTGATCCTCAAGAATCTCGCGCTGACAGATCGACTAGGGCGTTCAAGCCTCAAGGCAAAGGACTCAACTGTCCGGCACGGACGAAAGCGATTAGGTCATGGCGGAGAGGATGGTGAAGGCGAGGAATGCCAAGTTGTCGATGGCCTTGAAAGACGAAGATGAGTATAAGGATGAGCTGCCGGAAAATGTCACATTGTGACTGGAGTCTGGAGAGGGAATGGGAGAGGAGGAGGACTAAGACGTCAAGACGTGAGAGATGCATCCTAAGCAATGCCAACAGTTCATGAATTGCTCAGGGTTTATACCCCTCAGGCCCCAACCCTTTCTCCCGTCCAACACCTCCGATCCAACGACATGCTTGCAGCTTTCTGCCGCCTCCAGTCCAGATCTGAGCTAGCTGTTCTGTGAGTCGTACCATGTGACACAAAAGAGGGAAGGAAAAAGGAAAGAAAAAGAAAAAGGGAGACGAGAAATTCTGTCATGTCTTGAGGCTCACAGGTGGAAGAGAATGTTGCAAAATATTTGGTCAAGTGGCAATCGATAGGTTCATGGTAAGACGAGCGACTTATTCACTTCTCGAGACTGGGGGGGGTTCCTTCTTCTTTTCGGGTGGTGACTGTGGGTTTGAACTTTGATATGTATCAGCAGGACGTGACTCCGACGTGCAGCTTGTACTCAATATAGTAGCAACTCAACATACTATATAGTAGCGCTATACAAGACGTTACAGGAAAGACCACGTGCCATCATCCATGTGTAGTGACCATGCTGTGTGAGGAGAGAGATGGGGGTAGGTATGTATCTGCGGCCATGAATCGGGAGGATCACCAGGAGCAAAGAAAAACCGGTTCTGCTGTCCAGTAGACGGCCTACGATGTAACGATGCGAGGATTGTCAGGAGTGTCGGAGTGTCCAGATAGGTAGCGAACTGAGAAACGGGCCATGATCGAGAATGATGCACAAGGCTGGCATGTTGCGCTGACCAACCGCCTACTGGCGGCACCGAGGCTACCTATTCCAACCTGATGAGGCTGTTTGGTCACGATCCGGCGGCGTTTTAGCCCAAGATTGTCATGGAATGGTGCATCACGGATCATGTAGTAACGAATGATCCAAAGAATGATCTGGGAGGGGACACCTACGAGGAATCCTGTTTTATTTGCCTGACTTGGATGCCGCACCATAACTTGTGATCGATGGCGCACCTCTACCTTTCTTACAGAATTGCCTCACCAAGACGTATAAGTGAAGTCATGATATGACCGTTTGCGTTATTTTTGCGGCGGGGGTGTAACCGTGCAACTTGCACCAAGCAATGTATAATAATAGCACACAGTGCCACATTAATAGGTACGTCTAAGTGAAGTCATGCGATGGCGATTTATGTCATTTTCGGTGCGGGGGTTGTGTAACGTTGCAGGTGCCCATCCAACCTGCGAGACATTTCTCAGTAATTTCGAACTTTCCGTTCCAGCAACAACATCACTTTAAAAAGCGGCATCTCGCAATATCGCAGCGAAGCCATGTATTTCGACGAGCTCTTTTCGATTCATAACAGTTACATCGGCTACGACGCAACGATCGACCCCCGAGGTCACGCTTGTCTGATTGACGGCGAGGCTGAAGGGTCGAGCGCGGAGTCCTCATTCCGAAATGGATTTCGGAATGAGGACACAGCGCCGCGTGCGTTTCCCCAGTTCGTGCAGCTTCCACCAGAACTGAGGCATCAAATTTGGCACTTCTACTGCCCGGATCTGAGCGCCAAAGCGCGTGTTTTGCCGTTCTTGGAATTTCCCACAATCACTGTGGATTGGCAAAACAACTATTCTCTCCCGGATTACCAGGCCTTGGCAGAGCAGACAAAAACCTTGAGGGCAGTGCTATCCACGCACCGTGAGTCGAGGAGCATCGCGGTGCGAAAATACCCAGATGAGTTGGTCATGGATTCGGCCTCTGGAGCTGCGATCGTCAGGTTCCGAAAGGAGACGGATGTCATCTTCCTGATGGAACTATTGACGGATGTGGACTACTCTGTGTCAGAATTTGGAAACGAAATACAAAACCTCGCTGTCGGTGTCGTGGAGGACTTCAGCGAGGAACGGTACTTCTACGATGGATCGATTCTGAAGGTACTACCCGCATTGAAAGGCTTGTTCCCTAACCTGAGGAGGCTCTTCAGCCACTGGCCATCATTGACGCAGCCCACAGAAATGGAGGAGTGGTGCGTGACGGAACATGTACACCTGTACATGGTGAAGACCTATTATGAGCGGGCGCCTGGCGTGGACGAGCTTCCAAGTACCCTGTTCTGTTGGCCTGACCTAGACGCGCACCTCGATTTCGCCAGATCCTTGGTGCCGCAGATGTGTTCGCTCGAGAAAATGGAAGAAGCAGGCGTGGAATTCTGGCCGATTGTGGAGTTTGAGTCGGAGATGACAATGCAAATGTACGATATGATGAAGCGGCTGTATTGGAATCCCCCTTTCAGAACTCACGGTCGAGACAGCCCAGATTCCGGGGATGATGAGAGCAACGCCGACCACACCGACTCGGATGAGTATGGAAGCGGGGTGGTTGACCATGATGCGGGTATGGAATTTGATGGCTCATCGGAGGATGAGACGTCCTTTGGACTCTTCTCGTGCCTGAGACCGGATGCCGGTCGAGTCTTGGCCGAGCTTAACGTCGAGCCCGGTTTGAGATTGCACAAACGAAAGGCCATTGCCGTGGATACTGAAGATGAGGAGGAAAATGAGATGGGCCATGATGACGACGGCGATAGACCGCGGCACAAGCGGGCGAGACTGTTTCGCCCGACTCTCGGTTTCGATGTCGAGGAAGAAGAGGAGGAGGAGGGCCTTCAACCCGACCAAGGCGGGTGAACTTGGCATCGACACGACGAGCACTGGACCTTCGTGTAATTGTGTTATCGCAACTATCCGGCCTCGCAATAGCTATGGAGTCCCAAGGAAGTGATGTCAATCGTCAGGTCCAGCCTGGGAACACTTGGACAGCGGACGAAGATGCGCTCCTATTCAATCCAAATCTTCCAGTAGCTCATGGGAGGAGATCGCCGATAGGTTTCATGGGAGGACTGATCTTTCTTGCAGGTCCCGCTATTGGAAGATCTCGCGGAATCTGTTCATTGTCAATCGCGATGATAGTGACAATGACGGCGAAAACGGATTTTGTATCCTCGGAAAGATACCCAGGACAAAGGGATGACGAGAATGAGCACGACTTCTCACGAACCTCGCGTTGGACAGATAAAATACGGCGTCCAAGCCTCAAGGCGCAGAGGACTCCGCTGTCCAGTCCGAGCCGCATGCTTTTTTTTGCCGCCTCCAGCCAAGATCTCTACTCCGCTTGATACAACGACCGTGGTGAAAGGCGCGCTGACGCGTGATACGAAAACAACTGCCGTTGGCGGTTGAGAACTGCGGTTGAGAACTCGAGATGCAGGATATTCTTTGGGGGAAAATGGCTTGTATTTAGAAGAACCTGGGGATTAGCCCTGCACGCCCTGATATGCCCACCACTGGGACGCCCGGGCGTTAAATACCATCATCATCATCATCATCACAGCCACTTCCTGCCAGACTCTCAGAGATGTTGGGTGACTAAGAGTCATTCATACTGTATCAAACACTCCAAAATGCATGGTTTTCGTCCTCGAATGCGGACATTGAATGGCGGCGTCAAGAGGTACATACAGTGTCAGATTATAGATACCTAGGTACTCACCCACCCACGGGCCACCACCTAGCAAGACAATTGGCATGAAGGCGTGCAACCTTTTGGCAGGATAACCTCACGTTCACGCGTCGAAAAGTGGTTGAGAATGTGAGCTTTTTCTACGCCCCACTGTACGGAGTGGTCACTGGTGGCCCCATTTGAGCAATTCAGCGCACACATGGGCCACGGAGACTTTCATGAATGTAGCCCGAAACGGCGTCGAGATCGGTTCTTGGTTTACGTCACTGTACGAGTCACAGACTCACAAGAGAGAAGTCGTCAGATTGGCACGATCGGATATTCAATAATGTGGTGGGTTGAGATAGGTAGGTAGCCGAGCTTAGCCGGGGTTGACACATGTACAGTTAAACCCCGTTAAAACGATATCAGCTAAATGGCCTCCAGCCCATCGTTATATCGAAATATCGTTTTAACGTGATCTGATTTTATCA
>SRQL01000455.1:0-22669 GCA_018360575.1 Claviceps sp. LM454 group G7
ACCGGGGGTCGTACCGGACATGAGAACCGAGAATATCCCAGGCGTGGAGGAACTCTTGCTCGAGTCCTGACTCTCGCCTAGCCAGTTCTGGACTGTGAATACCACGGCCGCCCTGCGAATGTTCGAGTCAGCCAGCCAGCCAGTCAGTCCACCACTTCGAGATGATAGAGCTTGTTTCCTGTTCCGTCTATATTGTACATCCCGAGAGGTAGCGCGTATTGTACTACACCACGTATTCCAGCAACGAATACGCCCAGCACTGTAGTACAAAGGACGCGCTCAACTCCCTCGCACATACCATCCTATATATCGATTTCGGGTAAACATAGCCGCCATGGGCAGCGTTGAGGAAACGGTAGATGAGAATTCGGCCTTGTCGCTCGACGGCACGGGTTCTTGGTAGGGGACGACTAAGTCGACAAGAAAAGCATCGTGTTAGCAACTTGTGCGGCGCAATGTATAAGGGAACAAGAAGGGGTTTCTTCGATCGTATCGCGGGCTGGAGGAGTTATTTAAGGATTCCCGGGGCTTACTCAGATCTGCTCGTCGCATATCCTTGTTTGGCGCCATGGCTGTGTTATTTCGATATGTAACGACGACTGAAGAGCAAGCGTCACGGGATGAGATGGGAATGCTGAAGCGGAAATAGGGGGATGAGAGGGCGTTTGAGGCTGTCGGCCGAGGTTGCGGAAACGAGCAATGGAGACTTGGCGTTGGGTGTTGGTGAAAGCGGGTCCGCCCGTGTGATGTTAGAGAGACGCTATTCCCGCGGTAGATTCTCGACGATAACACGGCACAGGTTAGTGCACCTAGATTAAACTTGCCAGCCACTGACGCTCGTGCTGAATAAGGTTTGATAATATGGTTTTGTGATGATTGAATACATGGAGAGTTGAATTGTAAATTTTTCTGAATAGTTGCAGCGTGCCCATCATTCCGCTGTTTCCAATGTCCAACTGATTTTTGTCATCTCATGCTCGTCAACTCGATTATGTATGTATCATGAAAAAGCCAGTACGCCTAACTCATACACATTACATTATTTGCCTTTTCATCCGTTATTTATGGAACTCCTCCTCCGGCGTGAAGCTCTGTCCTCAAGGCACACGGATGACTACTTTCCAAGCCAAGGCCCCAGCTTCACGAATCGCACACGCAAGGCAGCTCCTCTTCCTCCTGCTGATAATCGCATTCCATCCTCTCTGTGCACAGACGGCTCTGACCATAATTTCCATGTCGGAGCCGAATTGCATCTTCTGGGACTCTAGGTGCATGCGAGCTGCTGCAGAGAAACTTCCCTTTCTATCTGATATCGGCGAGGAAGATGGTGTCATGATCCGCTCGAAAGCTGGTACTTGTGGCTGCTCTGCAAAGCCTGTAATGCAGTCGATGACGAGCACCCGGTTCGATCCTGACTTTCCAAAACTACTTACAGCAAGGAACTCGGAAAGCGTCGTATCTGGTTTCTGAATCAGCTCCGAGATATGTAGCACGGTGAATTCGTAAAAGTTGTGAAGTGGGTGACCTAAATGTCATGTTCACTATGATCAGCCAGGACGAAAGAATGACGGAGAAAGGGTCAAGAAGGGGCGACGTACCGGTCCTGAAGCCAGACTTGGAACCGTTACTCGAAACATCGGCAGGGCAATCCGCTCTTTGAAAACCAAGTGCAGGACTTGTGGGAGACTTGACAACCTTTACTCTTTGCGAAGGAGCACATGGATGTGCCGTCACAAAATTCACATCGTACGTCAGCGCGACTTCGTATTCTTCTTCTTTGCCTTCACCGACGGATACAAAGAACTTGAGACGCGCCGGGTACGATTTCAGCTCGGGGCATTTGGTGCAGTGGTCAACTGTGGGCGTTGGCACCATCTCGGACAGTGGAGTGGCTGTAACAGGCTCTGGAGGGGAATTGAGGTCGAGGGACAAGAGTTCTGCGTAAACCTTTGGCGGAGGAGTGTCGTATTTGTTCTCGTGTGGGATTATGAAGTCGCCAGCCTGGACTGAACCTTCTTTACTATTACCTAAGATAGATGACTCGCGCTCAACCTTTTTCTTGCCCCATAATCTGGCCTTCTTTCCAAGTTGAGCCATGTCATCTACCACGCGTGTGAGATCATCTTGTTTTCTTTTTGAGAGCTTCCTTGTTGGATTATATACTGATTCACACTTACCGGCTACGTCTTCCACCTCTATTGTGAGCCATCCATCCTCGATGCCATCCGGCAGGACGTCTGTAGAGATCCACCCCATACAATCTGCCGCCCCTTTGCCTGCCGCAAGAACACGACCAACGACGCAATTACTGCTCCAAAAGCTCTTGCCCGAGTACACGAAGCCTCCAGAAAGATTGGCAAAGGGACCAAGCTTTGCCATGGCTTCCGTGTCGTTTTCCAGAAGTGTCGCCATGAGATAGTGGTACAATGAATCGCCAGGTAGAACCAGTCCGAAAACATATGATTTTGTGAGCCATCCAGATTCGTGCAACGCTGCAGCTAGTCTCCTTCGTTGAGCGTGAGCACGACCCTTGTGCTTCCCATGGTTGCATGTAATGTCCCAAGCTCCGTAATTGTATGATTGCAGCGACTTGATGGAAAGAGAGCTTGTTCTTCGGCCAGGGGCCTCTTCAGCCGCGAGCTGTGCATTCTCCGAGATCCTGGACTCGTATCTATCTATGCCCGGCCACATCAAGCGTTTGGCGAAATGGGTCAGTCCATCGACCTGCCGTTGACCATGCCGTCCCTTAATGGTGAAGTGATAGAGCGGTACAGAACTCTTTTTATGGTATCTGTTTGTTACCTTGCTCGCCAGAGTCGCAAGCCAGCTGCTACCACGCCGCGGTTGAGGCGGGCGCTGAAGTGGAACGTCTTCTTCCTTGGCAATTTCCACATTGTCCAGCCAGCTTCGCGCCAACAGTAGGGACCATTTGACCGTTTGAGAGGCCGCACGCTCAAAGTGAACGACATCAATGGGACGGATGCCTCTAACACCTACTTCTATGCCTTCGGTGACAGCATCTAACCTGATGAGCAGTTCTGTGGCGAGTAATATTTGCATCAACAGCCAGTACTTTTCCTCTGCGCGTTCCCGCGAGTCATCCGTGTCGTGAATTGCAGTGCCATCGTCAAGCTCGTCGCCGTCATTTTCTCCCCATAGGACTTGCCCCAGACGAATTCTCCACTCCACGCGAGAGAAATCGATCCAAACGTTGGCGACGCCGAGGCATTTCAAAAGAGCGCGGATCTGGTTGTGGAGCCCATGATGGTCGGCCTGATCGGTGACGGCACTGGTGGGCCGCATGAAGTTGTGAAATAGATCCTTGTAAGAGTCTGTAGAGGTCCTCGTCTTCAGGTCATTATTTCGATAGATGTCGCTATTCTGCTGAAGTCTTTCTAAAAGTTCTGGCTCGGCTATCCGGTGCAACATGCCGTTGTGCGACATCATATGAGTTCTAGCATCCACGATCACCCTGGCCTTCGTTCCCAAACTCTCAAACCCGAACTGCTCCTCTTCGAGCGAGTCTCCTGTGGGCAACTCCAGAGCCGCTTGGTAGCCCATTGTGCCCTTCTCCAAACCCGACATGCTCATCATGTTGGGGCGTTCTCGACATTTGACATGGAAGTGGGCCTTGAGTTTATCATGTTCCTGTCTCTTGGCCGCAGCATCATGCTCAGTGTCTCTGGTAAGATGTGGCCACGCTGTGATGGCTCCCCAGGCTTTGTCTTGTATGGGAACATGGTCCGTCAGATCTCTAATCTCCAATTCTTCATCAAAGACAAAGGCGACACTAGGATGGGGAGCGCCGTGAAAATGGGTTTCTTGTCGGGCGAAAAATTGCGGTGCGCCAGAGAAGAGTTTCTCAATATCTTCGTCGGTCAAACTGGGAGCCATGGTCTTCGTCAGCGTCACCGATGACTCTCAGCAGAAGCCATGAAATTGCTATACGAAACGATTAGAAATTTGCGATGGCGTAGAGGCTAGGGCTTTTTTGCCGTTGGGAAGCCGACAGAGACACCTCGCAAAAGACATTACCAGTGAAACAAGACAACTCGAGTCGGGCGACCACCTCTGGGGCGCCGGCTGAGAGCACGACAAGGACGGCAATGACACCAGTGGAGCTCTGGTCAACACCAGCAATAGTCTCGCGACAAAGAATCAGAAGCGCCTGTCGCAGAATCGAAGTTCGAGGCCCGAGGACAATAAATCCTTGCCCACGTATGCTCGCATGGGCAGATAGTGGAAAATAAACCTCCACAATCAGCAGACACGAGAGACGGAGATGGAGGGACTCGGTGAAGAAGCTGTCCTGACTCCGCCGTGGGAGCCGCGGTGGCGTGACTTGTCGACCGACCAGACCAAGGGGTGGATGTGCGATAGGCGAAGGTACGTTATGCGGAACGTGGGACGTGGGATCCGGACTGGATACAATGCCAAGAGACGTGAATACGCGTAGAAGAATTCGAACTTCGTCACTTGTTTGGCGAAAGGAAAAGTCTCATGCTATCAAGGTTCTGGTAAGCTGGCACTTGTAGCCTTGTAGGTGGATGCAGATGTGGTCCAAGGCCCTCCTTATCCGGTTGATTTCCCCGCATTCTGGCACAGGGGTTGGGAAGCTGCGTTGCACAGCGCAAGCAATCAGTCAAGGACTCAAGAGTCAAGGTACATAACGCGGTAATTAGCAATGGGCCAAGAAAGCGATGAGAGAGCGCGTCAGGCAGAGACGGACGGCTAGGTATATGTAGATACTGGCACGCGGAGCCGGATTCGATGTCATCTTCGGGTAAACTACGACAGCCTTGTAATTCAAACTTAAGCTCTAGCTTTAAGCTCTGGGTTAGGTGCAGCTCTCGGATCCCTTGCCCTGCTGAAGTTGACGTACAATACTGTAGAGGTAATGCATAATTACTGTAACTTCAGAGTACATACACAATTCAACTCATTGGTCGGTAAGTTAATACCTATGTACGTACGTGTGTGCATGCAAGTTGCAACAGAGCCATAGTGCCTCAGTTCTTTCCCACCTTTTGCCAAATCTCATGCTTGCGCATCAAATAATCGGTCAGTGTTGCATGTATGAATGCTGTGGGAGAATTACATAAATTACGACAACCTCCATAGGGTATCATTTATCCTGTACGCCGTACTGCTTATCACAAAAGCCCCCCCTCGGCCGAAAATGCATGCTGTGCTGTGTGCTCCAAAAACTAACCGAACATGCTCTCCAATTCCCACCAAATCCTCGCCAAAATTCCAACGGCAGATATGATCCTCGCGTTGTGTTCATATTCATGCTGATGGCGTGTCGTGAATTACGGTGAGTATGTATTTGGCATCTGGCACGATCACAATCTCCTGTCTTTTCGTACGTAATCGAAGAAGGCGCAACGCATCCTGCAGCAATTTTGTTAGCCGAGCAAGGCAAAAAAGCATGCGTAGATTTTGCATTACCTCGTTGTCCATGTCTTGTACGAGGTGAGCCGAGGCGTTCACGTAATTCCAAATCATGGCAGCGAAATCCTCCACCCCCTGCGACTCGCTTGCTTCGGCCGTCGGTGCTTCATTGGAAAACGAGGCCGCTGTCGCAGCATCCCGAGATTTCGCTGTTCGCAAAGCGGACAATTCGCCACTTGTTTTGATGATAGCACCGCTCGCTCGGTCGAGGACGATACCGGCTCGGACACCCGGCTTCGTTGCCAAACGACCGAGCTTCTCCTCTAGAGCATCATGGCCGTTCTTCTGCGCAGAGGTCAGCACATTTTCGCTGGGCTGATTGATGTGGGCTGTTTACCATGGGAGACTCTGTCATGATTCGTGCACCTCTGCTGATAGGTAATCGCCGCTGAATGCGTCGATGGAGGGCAAGTTGTCACAATTGGCAGCCTCGCTCGAGACGATGGTCTTCAAGCTTGCGGCTGCAAGTGACGCACCAAGGACCCACTCCCAGAGTTCTGCCGCGACATACCGCCAATCTTTTCGCGTCCCAACCACGGAGGATACCGAAGATCCTACCTATATGTCGCAGTTGAGTTGCCCAACTGGTTCTGAAAACACAAAGACATCCAACAATCACGATAGTAAATCGCTTCTGTGCTTCTGGAGATAGGCGCAAATCCCTCAAGTCTCTGAATCAAGGGCGGTTCCTCGGAACCTTACAAGCGCTTCACGATGGGCTCAAGTACAAAGAAGAAGAAGGAGAAGCAAAAAGACTTCCAAGTACGCAGTTCCTTCACCTATGTTGATGACCAATGAAACTAATACATAGCCCAGAAACCTAAGTACAAGGTCGGTAAAACAAAGGCGAAGGCTTCGAATTTTACAGACACGAGCTTCAAGTCTAAATGTACGAACAATCCCAAGACACCGAAATCGAGCTCAACATGGCCAGGGTATTCACTCGCATTTCTTTAGCAATTGTAATGGGGCATCAATCCTTGTCTACAGAGGCGCCAGATTTTGTCCAGCAGTTCAAACACAATTTGTCATTGGCATCGTCTTCGAAATCGGATAAACAGCGTCGAGACGCTCTGGCCTATTTGACGAGTCAACTATCCACCTGTCCCCCAACTAATCCTGTAGGCACGAACGCTCTCCTCAAAAAGCTGCTCCCTCTGGTCTCCGACACCTCCACTCCAGTTCGGACTCAACTGATTAAACTTCTGCGGGCGCTTCCCGAAGATGATGTCAAGCATAGCACAGAGAATGCATCAATGTACATTCGGGCAGGGATGACGCACTTATCTGCTGATATAAGCAACGACGCTCTTGGGGCAATGGAGTGGCTTCTTGAGGTAGCGGGATTCGAGCTGGTCAACTGTCCCGGGGGCTGGGTAAAGACACTAAACACATTTTGTGCGATGATGGGCTGGGCCGTTACTTCTTCCAACGGTGGCTGGACATCAGCTGCTCGAACATCGATGAAGCCTAAGGACGCTCAAACGCTCGCGAGGCAAATCAACTGTCTATCAAAGTTTCTCGAGACTGGATTGACAGATGAATCGTCAGAAAAACAAGTGGCTCCACAGTACTGGGATACTCTGTACAAGATACCAAGAGCGCCCAATGCCTTTGATTATCTCAATCTGTCAGGCGCTCGTCGTGATGAGGAGGGAGAAATGTACTCCAACCAAGAAGCGCGTCAGCATATCTTTCACAGAAAGTTTCTCGACGCTGTGAGAAAAGGACTGGTCCAAGCCAAGAAGGAGGGCGGTGCCTCGGGTCGTGCCGCTACGTCCATGGAGCAATTGTTAAAGGTCTCCATGGTTGGTGTTGAGTGGTCCACTGCATTAGATATACAAGACCTTCTTGACTTGTGGTGATTGTTGTTCCACACATAGGTTGAATCGTTGCTGACGAAGCACCGCACGTTTGACCCCTCTCTACTCACAACTTTGAGTTCTGGCTGCTTCGAGCGCTCAATACAGATGGCGGAGACAACAACGGGAATCCAAACCAGCTGTATCGTGGCTCTCCCACCTGTTATTCATACACTAAAGTCCGGCACGTAGGGGGTTTGCAAACTCCTTATTTGCTCACGCGTTTAGCTGGACGATCGAGAGACGATGTGCGATCAATATGGCTCTTCTGTCCCAATCTTGTTCTGAGACAATCAGCATATTAGGTATACAGGAGCTGTCCTACTATACCAAGACTGCTAAAAGCGATAGCCTTCTATATCGGCGCAGGTGTTTGCGTTAAATATACCCGAGACGTCAGGTCTGCGCAACCCACGAGGCTTGGAAACTATGTACTTGAAAACTCTACCGACGGCATACCAGGTGCTTCATGAGACTAGCTCACCAAGACAGCTGCATTTTCGTGAGAACGGCTCCTAGTGCCTACTATCTTCCCAAGTGTGTGAGGTCATTCATGTACTGCATGAGCTGTAGCTCATTCACGTTCAGCAAAACACAAGGCCATTGCCTACATTGTTCTCACTATAAATGTGTCACTTGCCAAAGCGGTTCGAAAATGATGAGAGAATGCTCGTCAAAGAGTTCAACAAAATGCCTTATGTAAACAAAAATATGCCCGACATCTCACAGCTGCCAGGCAAGTGGCACTGCTCCGTCAGACTTCGCAGCTGCCAGTGCACCTGGTAATTTATCATCGGCAAATTTTTCTCCCTCTCTGCCTCTTCCTTTCTCTCATCTTTTTTTCGTTTCACTCATTTTCTTCTCCCTTTTTCGAAGCAGCCGTCAACATGGAAGCGGTCAAAACAGATACCGGTGACTCGGCTGCTTGGGTCGAAAGTCGAAAGACCGACTATGCTGCTTTTTCTGTCGGCGAAAACCCCCAGCAGTTCGATGGGCAGGCCAAAGTCTACCAGTGGGATGAAGACTTTGGAGATGTTGGTCCCAAGATTCCGGATCTTGAGCTGGAGCTTTTCGGTGATCCTCAAACTCGCCACGAACGAGCAGGGCTGGACTTTTCCAAGTTTGTCATTCGAAACAGTTGTGCCTTGGCATACCTGTATTATACATTGTAGTAACTGACTTTGACAGAATCGAACAAATCGAGGTTGAACAGGAGGGACCAACCAGAATCCAGCCCATTCGCTCCTTCGCAGATGCTGGCCTTCATCCTGTTATGCTTGAAAATGTCAAGCTGATGGGCTACGATTTCCCGACCCCTATCCAGAAATACACTATTCCATCTTTGCTCCAGGGTCACGATGTCATTGGCATTGCGCAAACTGGTACGTACAACTCTTGATCTTCTCGCTGCATTGCGTCTGAGATTGACACTGCGGCGGCAAAAGGGTCGGGCAAAACTGCCGCCTACCTGATTCCGATTCTCAGCAAATTGATGGGAAAAGCCAAGAAGCTCGCGGCGCCCCGTCCCAACCCAGCCACGTTCGTTGAGGGTGTCGACCAAGTGAGAGCTGAGCCTCTGGTACTGGTGGTCGCACCCACTCGTGAGCTGGCCGTGCAAATCTTCAACGAAGCCCGAAAGTTCTGCTATCGCACCATGCTTCGTCCTTGCGTCGTTTACGGAGGATTGCCAGTCAGGGACCAAATCAGTCTCCTGAATCGAGGTTGTGATATCCTCGTCGGCACGCCTGGACGTTTGGTTGATTTCATTTCCCGACCTAATATTTTGACCCTTCGACGTCTCAAGTACATCGTGATAGATGAAGCCGACGAGATGCTTGAGGCTGACTGGGAGGACGAACTTCGACAAATACTGACAGGTGGAGGTAAGCCTTCCAGAAGATCAAGCTACAATAGCGGAGCAAGAAACTGATAGGGGGCATCGCAGAGCAGGACGAAGGAAACATCAATTACGGCCTGTTCTCAGCAACCTTTCCTAAGACTGCTCGTGAAATTGCCAAGGACAATCTGTCGGCAGCTCACGTTCGGTTTCGAGTGGGAAGAGCTGGGAGCACAACTGTCAATATCAGGCAAACTGTCATCGAGGCCGAGCGCGAGGAGAAGCGGGACATTCTTTTGAGTCTGCTCAATCAAATGACAGGAGTGAGAACCATCATATTTTGCAACAACCGCCGCGAGGTTGATAATCTGGATGACTTTCTTTACAACATTGGGCTTCCAGTCACGTCGATGCACGCTGATCGGACCCAGAAAGAGCGTGAAGCTGCACTGCGTTCTTTCCGATCTGGCAACGCTCCAATACTGATTGCTACTGGTGTGACTGCCCGCGGAATCGATGTTCGGAACGTCATGCACGTCATCAACTATGATCTACCATCGATTGAGCATGGCGGGATTGAGGAATACACGCACCGCATCGGTAAGGATTAAGTTTTTTCTCCTTTGTTCTAAGAAACGGCCACGGGTCTGATTGTTGACAACTTTATCATTACAGGTCGGACTGGACGCATTGGGCATCGTGGCGTCGCCACTTCCCTGTTTAGTCCTATTAATGATGAAGGCATCGCCAGTGTCCTCACCAGAACTCTTTTGGAGACTGGACAGGAAATTCCAGAGTTTCTGCAAATGTATGTGCCAGAGGGTGACGCGGCCACGAAGCCAAAGTTCGAAACGGAATCAGATTTCGATCCCCAAGAAGCGCAGGAGGCGTTGGATGGCAACGACGACTTTGGGGGCGATTCCGGCTGGGGCGGTGCAAGCAAAGAAGAAGAAGAGAAGAGTGGCGCACAAGATAGCTGGTAGGTGAGCACGGACATGCTTTGGAAATCGTTTTCCAAGGTTAGACAGTCAAGGTCAACCAGGGCTTCCTCAAGGTTTCCTTGACTCCGTCGGAGATGCCGTATGCCAGGTGATGCCAACAGAATATGATCTTGGGACTTATGACACAAGGATAGCTCAACTCACAGATGGAGACTTGATTGATGAATGCTTAGTTTGCACAAGGTCTCCTCCCTTGTCGAACTGCGACATGGTGGCACGGCACATCGGTGACCGGTGCAGCTGGATGGTCAATGTTATCTTCAAGAATGGATCAGAAAGGAGGAATATGTGAGACAGGGTATCTTAAGATGAAACTAAAGCTATGGAGTGGGTAGAATACCGATTAGGTTTGTTCAGTTGCTCGCAGATCATAACACCTTGACCATCTACGTACATATGTATTACATTTGTGTCTCGCCTCCCCTTTCTTTTGATACAAAGTCACCAAATAGTGCCTCTTGAATTACGACAGCAGCCACAGAGCAGCAGCAGTGAAGCGGCCATTACATATTATTCACTATTTTCCTCAGCCCCTTAACCTTGGTCCACGCCCCTCCATAGCCAATCTCGATGACGCCTTGGGCAAGCTGCCAGCCCTTGTCCTGACTCGCCACAGGGTATTGCACGGGACGCGGGATGGCCGTCCTGATACCCAACCAGGCCAAACGATCTTCGCATACGCTTTTGAGATTGCATATGCCGCGCAGGCCCTCTTCGCCGGCAAAGCGACCGTAGCCGGAGCCGGCAACGCCACCAAAGGGCAATTGTGCGGCGTAGTAGACCGCAAAGTCGTTTACGGCGACCATGCCGGCCTTGAGTCCGCGAAGGATAGGCGCCATGGAAGGGTCGCGTTCTGAGCCGTGAATGGAAGCACCGAGGCCAAAGTCGGGGGCATTTGCAATGGCCAGGATATCTGCTGGGGAGGAGGACGGTGCACGCAGGAGGGTCAGGACGGGGCCGAAGCACTCTTGCTGGGCGATTTCCATATCGGGGGAAACATCGACGAGGAGCGTTGGCTGGAAGTAGTGTCCCTTGGGGTAGTCGGGGTGCGTGTATCTCTTGCCACCGGCGAGGAGACGGGCGCCGTGGGTGACGGCGTCCGCGATGAGGGCTTCAAGGCGGTCGAAAGACTGCTCCGAGATCATGGCGCCGACGTCGGCGTCGGGACCTAGACGGAGAGCCTGGGCACGTGGGGCCAGCATCTCGACCAGCTTATCGTAGTGGCCGGGGGCGGCGATGACGCGCTCGATGCCGATGCAGTTCTGGCCGGCCGCCTGGAACGTGCCCCTGAGGATTATCTCCACGATGCGAGGCAGGTCGGCCGAGGGGGCTGAGTCGAGCACGATGAAGGGATCCTTGCCGCCCAACTCGGCCACCACAGGTGTCAGGGGTTTGGCCGCGCTGGCAACCACATGGCGAGCAACCGACTGTGATCCGATAAACGTGATGTGCCGGATGTGCGGGTGTGAGGTGATATGCGCGGCGGCCTTTGGCCAGCACGCCACCATCTGGATCACTCGGGCATCATGTCCGTGGGCTTCCAGCGCGCCGCGCGCCACGTCGAGAAACCAGGCGCTCGACCAGGCCGTCTGCTCCGAGACTTTGACGACAATGGCATTGCCGGTAAACAGCGCGCTGATGATGGGACCCATCATGTTGTGAAAGGGGTAATTCCAACTGACGAGAGCGGCGATGACGCCCATGGGCTCATAGTGCACCGTGTTGCGCTTGTACGATAAGAGCAGGTTGGTCGGTCGCCGCGAGGGCCGCAGTGCCTGCTCGCCGTGCTTCAGCGTCCAGCGTATCTTTTCCACCGTGACGAGGATCTCGCCCAACTGCGCATCCACGAGTGTCTTGCCGCTGTCCAGCGCAGCAATCCTGCAAATCTCACGGCCGTGATTCAAGATGAACCGCATCAGAGAGCGCAGCACGGCTTTTCTCTCTCTGAAGGTCGTTTCAGCCCACGCTCTCTGCGCCTCAGCCGCGGCTGCGACAGCGCAGTCGATCTCGTCTGGCGTGGAGGCATGGACGACGCCGAGGAACTGGCCCGTAGCAGGCGCGTAGCAGTGAATGTCCGCGTCGCCGCTATTGGTGGCATTCGATTTATCAAACGTCGTTTCAGGACCGGGGAACTTGGCAGGTGAGACAACATAGTCCCGAGATTCGGACGACGAGCAGATCTCGTGGATGGACGGAGCGATGCGGCCGAGGTAGTAGGTCGTGAGGAGGACGGCGACGGCGAGGATGATCTGAACGAAGAGTGCATGCTCGCCGAGGAAAAGCCAGGCTGTGCGCAACGGCTCGACAGACGAGGAGCACATCGCGGACAGAAACCAGCAAATCAAGGCGAGGTTTTCGAGACCCCGATCGTGACTCGTGAACTGAAGGCGTCGCGACCCGCGAGCGGGAGAGCGTCACATGAGTTGACCTGACTCGTCAACTTCGTCGAATGGCAGGGTAGGTACGGAGTAACTTGTCAGCCATCTTTTTATTACGGGTCCGCATAGGTTAGATACCTCCTGGTACCTAAGGCTAGGCAGTGGGCACTTTTCGATTTTGAATCTCGCTCCCTTTCAACCGAGCTTGCATCTGCATCACACGTCACGATGAGTTGCGCCGATTGCTTTTTGTTTAGTAATTCAGGTGCATATAACGATACGAAAGCCGAGTACATACATATGTACATACCAGTGATTTCGCTTCCGATTGCGGTGCTTTCCTCTTGCAGCAACTGTTCTGCAGTGTGCACAGTCCGCCCTTCATACCCGATGTACGGAGTACGCGAGTCCGGTTCTTTGAAGAATCTATATAATCTATTGCAATGCGACTGGCAACCACATACGACCATAGGTGGTAGAAAACTTGGGATCCCGTCCGCTCTCCCATAGATAAGCTGCCAACCGACAGATTAGTAGTTGGGTCGGTGACGACCAGCGAACACCGGTTGTTGTATGTATTCGGAATTTTTTTTCCACGCACCTTCAGTTGATGACCATGTCCCAAGCCGACATTTTATTGGAGTATACAAATCTTCATTTTTGTGTGTTCGCCAGAGATATGTACGATAATATACCTAGGTACCTGCTGAGTTATTAGGCAGGCAAAACTGAAGAAATTTTGCGGCGACGCGTAGCGGAGGCGCACATTTCGTGTTTGCCTCTTTATGTACATACCTATAAATTATGTAGGTATGTAGTCCGTACATACTTTGTACGAAGTATGGCAGACGGACGCGGATAATGGATTTAAGCGCGAACGAATTGCCGTGAAAAGACGGGACTCGGACAAGGTTCTTGACTTCATCCAACCTCACAGTGACACAAGGTATTCCCGACGAACCCCATACATACCTAGACTATAGTATCTAGGAGGTACCCTGTCGTACGGAGTACATACTCCGTAGTACATAACAGCATCATCAGCGGGCCCGATTGCGCGGTTTCTATGTACTCCGTACGGCATTGTTTCCATACGGAGTATTCCAGACATCAGGTCTGAGGTATGTATGTATGAAACAAGAGACCAGGGTGAGGGCAAACACTAAATTTCTCGGAGGGCCCAACAAGGCTCCAGTGAGTTTGTGACAGCATGAACATCAATGCTGCAAAATCTTGTTACTTGATCAAGGTACCGTACAAGCTTGAAGCTTCATCTGTCTCTGTATCTTTCCAAGTAGACACACTAATCATTGAATATCTAAGGGAGCGTCTTGACCATGTATGGACTGTATCTGAAGAGAAATCTCTGACTCTAGAATCTCCACTGTCCTTCCTGTCGTATATTGTGTGTTAACAGTGTACTCGTGAGTCCTCGCAGCGGTCATTCCCGTCTACGTCACCACGGAAGCGTCTTTTGTTTCTTCGAAGAGACGCCATCCTCAGGGCTCACAGTGAAACAGCCTCACGAATCTGAAGTCACGCATTGAGGCAACCGCGAGCACGTGCCAGGAGCCGCTCATCAATGATCAGACAGACCGTGGTCCATCAGTAGACGTCTAACTGGGGCAATCGCCAGAGTAGGGGCCGTCCTGGCAGTAATATTTGCCGTCATCACATGCCCAGCAGCCTGCGCTACCGACGCATTCGCACTGATGAGGGTGGCATTCGACGCCCCTGGACCAGCATCCGTTGCAACTGCATTGGCGTTGCAAGTTCTGCAGAGCTTCCAAACTCTATATGTAGAAGTTAGCGGTGCAAAAAGGCTGGGAGACAAGATGGAGAAGGATATGAGGAGAGAGAAAAAAGAGAGAAGAGAGAAAGGAATTGAAAAGACGTAAGAAGAATAGGAATGAGAAGAAGGCCAAAGTCATACCGTGTCCATGTTCTTGGTCAGCTTCACATCGCCTCCTCTGTAGGTATGCTTTCCGTCGAAGATGACAACCTCTTCCGGTCCAGGCATAGCAGTGGCCCCGATGGACAGAAGAGAGAAGAGAAAGATGGTGGTCTTCATGTTGAAAAAGGAGGAAGGATTCACGATAGGATGGTTTGGAGTTTCTTTGAGAGTCAGATTTTGAACTTTGCGATGTTGTGGATTCAACGGCTGCTTGGTTTGTACATCAGGATTCAGGAATCAGATGTGCGCCAAGACGGAGCTTTAAATACTTTTTCTCCCTCCCTTTTAGCCCCTTGTTTGAGTTGCTTTCCACAATTCATGATCCTTATTGTGAGACTGGCCAGTGTTCACTGGAGTCTGGCGGGCCAGTTGAGACGAGGCAATATGTAACACACTTCCTTGAGTCTTGAGACTTGCCGTGTATTAGTTCAGCTTTACTAATGAAGTTTCGTAAGCGAAAAGGACAGTACTAAGTAGCACTTGGGCAGGGATTTAGATTGCTCTTGAACTTTGAAGTCCCGTCGGCCGCCGGCGGCGGTGATTCGTACTGCTTGAGTTGATATAGATACAATCGTGGTATGGAATGATATGAATCAGCATATGATATGACAGCACACCACGGCCAGTGTCGACCACTGCGTGTATCAAAGTTCTTCAGCCCTGTTCAATCGTCGCTGCTGGCCAGGTCCTGCGCGAAGTTCGGCTATGTGCTGTCACCCCGGACCCGTGCGGACGCCGGACGGCAGGTCTCAGGAATAGAAGCCGGGGTCAAAGTTACGAAGCTGAGTCGAGACGCAAAAGCAGCTGGTCGATAGGTATCTACGGACTCCGTCACTCACGGAGTATCGACATATGTACATACATAAGAGGTAGGTAGTAAAGATATCACTATCAACGGTCTACATGTGGCTCGGCTATATGCATGTATGTATGATGTATGTGCGTCTGATATCCTAGCATGTACGGGGTATGCACTCCGTAGCACACTTTTAGGTGCATACCTGTAACCTAGACCGTGACGAGGGGACCCCAGTCTCTTTGGGGGTGTTGAATTTGTTGTGGTTGGTTCAACAGGACTTCAACTCAGAATTCACATGGACTGACTTATTTCTATGTCACTACCTATGCAGTCGCATTATTGTAGCAGCCACGTTGCCGCACAGGCTACAGCATGGTACCAGGTAGATAGGAGGCGAGCCCAATGTCAAATGCACAATGCACATTCATCCTGTATCCCACGATGCCCTTGTTTGCACCATGTGGCATGGGTAGACTAAGATAGTTAATCTAGCCACGATCAGCCTTTTCAATAAGGTATCTTTATATATTTTCACGAATTCGGTGCTGCGGGACGTTCCATCGAGCGACGATTACTTGCAACTTGCTGAAGGTACTAATAACTATTAATCTTGCTATGTCGTAAATCGTGGCTAACATTCCAATGATTTCAATCTTATGATCGGTGCGAGTATATGCCTTGAACCGTGAGAGTTCTCAGTTAAACCAAACATGTAGCATGTTTCTTTCACCTGAGGCATACGCCGTTACCAGGTCTCGGCTGGCACTTGTAATGCCCGCCATCGCATGAATAACAATCGTTGCTGCCTGCACATTCGCATCGACCAGGGTTGCAGGACTGCCCGGTCCTTCTGCAAGGCCACGGTTTGCAGTGGCATCGCTTCTCCAGGTCACGCAAGGCGAGCACGTTCTACAGGACGTGTCAGTACCAAAGTCAACTTTCAAGCGTACTAGACTCTAGTTTCCCGTGAGGGTTTTGGTGAAGGACTTTGAAGTTAGGAGGAGGGAAATGGGAAATGTGAAAGGCTAAAGTAGGGTGCCAGAAAAGGTGCTGCGGGTAAAGCAGTACTTTAAGCTCTCCTTTGGGCAAGTCTCCCCCCTTGTAGGTGTGCCCCCCCACGGTGATACTCTCCTCGGCCTCCGGCAGAGCAGAAGCCCCAAGAGACAGCAGAGATGCGACGAGGACGCAGATCTTCATGGTGTTGAAGCTTGAGTAGAATAGCTGCTAGCAAGGTAAACGGTGTTTCGTGCTATGATCTAGTAGTATCAGAGATGATGATGATGATGATGGTTTTCGTCGAGAGCACGTAAATGTAATACGGAGAGCTTCAAGCAGCTTTTATACACGCGGATTTCTTTCATTTCTTTTTTGTAAGTTGTGCTCCGGACGTAGCGCTGCCACTCCGATCGCTTGATGCATCCTTCTGAGCTCTTCTGAATCCATATTGCGACCGGAAATAGTGTCCGCTCCTAGATAGTAGAGAGGCGACTACGTCACCCATGGGCCATAGGAACGCGTGATTGAGTCTCTGGTGCGGGGGTTTGGTTCGCCGAGTCGACGCTCTCCAAGATCGTGCTTCGCCGCACGGTACATGACGCTGAGATGTGTTGCTTTTAGTACCTAGCTGGCGCATGTCTCAAAATGGCAGCATGTAGATAGAGGGGGCGAGTCAATCGAGATCATAGATGGCACTGGAACTTGGAAGATCTTGCGTGCCACACTTGCTAAATTGCTCTTCGGCGTAGGCGTAACCCACATCCCCGGATTTGCGGGGGTCGGGATCTCCTGTAGTCTGTAGATAGGTACCTACCTATGTAGATGTATGTAGATTAAAGAACCCTTCCTAGGACCTAGGAAACCCAAGATCGGGTGGGGGAATAGGCCATAAACAGAGATCGCAATACTTGGAGGGGGCTCGGAAGAGGCGCAAATAGAAGCCGAGTTTCACACTGAACTACCTACTGGCGTAAATGGCCTGTATGCGGCTCTGGCCGGAAGGTAGAGAAGAATGGGGGACAGAGATGTTCAAGATGTTGACTCTTGCGCTTTATGCAGGATGAACGGAGTTTGCCTCTATGTACATACACTCGATTTGATGCCCAAAGTTGATGGATGGTGGGCTGATACGCTGTTTTCGGAGTGGCTGGAGCCGAAGAAGTCCCGTGAATGGATTTCAGACGCACTAATGCAAGATTGAGTCTTCCACGGGAGTTGTTCTCGCCGGTCCGCCGGATCGACGTCCACGGTCCTTGCCACTTGGCGATATGTCGAGATGCGTTGCTTTTTTTTGGTTACCACATGCTTTGGGTTACAAGTATTCGTGTTTGTAGGGTGGTGCTTGGGGTCTTGCATGCCACTGGCCAGAGCCTGAGCCAGACATCTCGCTCCTTGTGTAGGTGTAGGTGTGGCATGCCACATGATGTAAACGCCGACCGAGCGGCGAGCAAATTTTGGGGTTTCTCTCCTGTGCGTATGTATCTAGCTGTTGTAAACCTTGCATTCAAGCCGAGTTCGCCGATACTTACATGAAAACAATGGCGTAGACTTTTGCCGTTGGGGTCGTGTGACCTTGTATCGGTCTGTAGTGCCGCTGACCAGCGAAGTTGGGATGTATCAATACTTTTACGGCGCCGAAACCCGGACCAAAAGACTCGGGAGGCCGACGACGTCGCCAACTTGTACATGGTAATCGGCGTGATGGTACATTTTGTTTTGACAAAAAGACACGCATACATAGGTAGGTATGTACTTGAGCCAGCGGGTACATACAAGGTATGTAGCTGTCTCGCAAGCAGTCAGCACCACGCAGGTCGTAACCAATCTCGTCATTTGCCGTGGCGCACACAAACTTATAATAGGCATGTAATTAGAAGACAGCTAGCGAATGATTTAAGTCAAGTCAAGTCAAGGTACCGCCAGTGGTTAGTGTGTATAACCGTATGAGGCCGTAATCGGAAAGGTACCTAGGTACCGACTGAAGGTACCTCATATCGAACTTCTGTGGACACTGGATACTCGCTTGAAGTTACGCTCCTCCATCTACATAAGACCTTTCAAGTTTCATCTTTGAGCAGCGATGGATACGGGTATGTACATAACAGGTCAGCTATGTACAAGTTACAACGGCTTTTGAAGCCACTGCGAACGAATAGTATGCTCGTACGAGAAATTGCGTCTGGTCAGCCTTTTCAGCGGTCGAATCGGCTGCGAATATCGCGATTGACGAGAGAATCTTGCTGCAACCTTGTATGGCCTTTAAAAATGCCTCACTCACCTCTAGTGGACGAGTCACGAGGGCGTCCGCGCACGCTTTAAACCATGACATAACGCTTCCAGATACAGAAAACATCAGAGAGATTCGACGGTAGGAATCAGGATACTTCAAAGCAAGTTGGCGTCATGCATCGCAAAGCTCATTCGTCACGGACAGCCAACCGGGTCCAGTAAAAACTCTCATTCGCGCTTTGACATCGTGAATGCCTCGCCTCTTACGTGGGTTCGCCGTTTTCCGTTGAGAAATTAGAGTTCTGTTGAGCACGGCGCTGAACCGACCCAGATTCATGTGCGCTTCACTTAACTATGACAGCTTGGCCCCCAATCGACGAACTTGAAAAGGATAACAACAATAGCCAAAGCATCTTTCGTGCTGTATCCAGTGGTTGTGTTTTTTCATATGGTTGGCTAAATACCTAGGGCGTTAGAGAGAACAGACCTGGCAGGGGAAAACTTAGAAGATGGTTTCGTTCCTTCTCAATTCGTTTCTCCCTGGAAAAGCACTGGATAAAGATGCCAACTCTGCTGGTGAGACGCTACATTTTCCTCACCCAGTTGTTAAAAATGGTGTGCTTTCTGCGTCTTCCTGCATCTCTCTGATGCGAGAAATCTCATCGGCATCCGCTACCTGAACAATCGCCATTACCAGATGAAAAAAGATTCGTGACCAAACTCTGAAGTTCGTGGAAGTTGTCGCATAGCAAGTTGTACTGACACTTGCTCTTTAAATCTTTATATACTGTTATTGCAGTCTCATTTGCCACATACGACCATAGGTGGTAGAAAACTCGGGATCCCGTCCGCTCTCCCATAGATAAGCTGCCAACCGACAGATTAGTAGTTGGGTCGGTGACGACCAGCGAACACCGGTTGTTGTATGTAATTTTTTGTCAATAAAGTTTTGCCGATTTCTGTGATGGGGTTTGAGCTTTTGGCTCGTGACGCTCGTCTCCTAATTATTAGAGGTATGCAAGAAGGGTGGGAAGAGTACTTTGGTAGCGGAGAGAGAGAGATCTTTTGCTTCATTTCCCTGTCCCGCTGACGAAAGACATCCATATCGACGCCAGGCTCATCAGTCTGGCGCCCTTATTGATGTTACGAAACTTTTGCTTTGTCGGGCGGGCTGAAATTTCGATGATTGACTCCGACGTCAGCTATGTACATTACGCCGTCGGTAGATGGAGCCCCGGGGAATAATTGTGGGGATACCTAATGCCGCTGGCGGCTGGGCCGACTTAGCCGAGCCGACAGCTCCACACTGACTTTACAGGTACCTAACTTATTATGCACGGCAGTGTCATTACCGGGCCCGAATACGCAATTTTCTGCGCAGGAGCCATGATGGCTCTTTTAATGTTTTATTTTTGCTTTGTGTATGCATACTCTGTACATCCTCGACATCATTTTTCATGAGATCATGAGACAAAAAACAGGAGGAGCATACTATGCCCTTTAGTCGCAGATGCAGTAGCAAGATAACTACATACAACAATGTTGATATGTACTAATGTAGTAGGTACTTGCTCACAGGCTTTTCGGACCTGATGAATTATGTCCGGCCAAGACTTAACCCGTGCCCCCCATAGGATACGCACCGCGTCAAACATTACCAAGATCCAACATGGATCCTGATCCTATACTGTTCAACACCAACAAAAGACTAAGTCAATGGCAGACCTCATCGGACCCCAAAAGACTTGAGCAAGAGGCAAGAAAGTGGTGAGTGAATCAAGTGAAGGTCTAAGCTTAAGGATAGTATCTAAGTCAAGAAGTGTAAACACATCGAGGTTCGAGTACACAGAATTTTCGCCAAAAGGGAGACAACAAACTTAAATCAAGCACTCGCGCTCCATCAAATGCGCACTTGCTTGCGCTATCGCCGGTGAGACAAGAAGCAGGCCTGTCAATACCGGCTTCTTCTACTCCGTACCGCCAGACAAGTACCCAGACGTCTTATTCCAGGCATACATCAGAGAAGGGGCCGGGTTGGCAAATATATCTGCCGCCGCCGCAGGACCAGCAGCCGTTTTTGCCGACGCAGTCACACTGGTGAGGTGTGCATTCGATCCCAGTGGACCAGCACCCTTTGCAATTGCATCGACGTTGCAACTTCTGGAGGACGTCCACTCCCTGTGATTGTATGGACTGGTCAATAAAAAACTGACGAAAAGAAACAACTCTGGAAAGAATGACTATACATACCATGTTTCTCGTCCGTTTGACATCACCCCCCCTGTAGGTATGCTTTCCGTCAAAGATGACAGCTTCCTCTGGCTCAGGTAGAGCAGACGCCTTGAGGGACAGGAGAGAAACGAGAAAGATGATGGTCTTCATGTTGAGAAAAAAAGATGTCAAATCACACCGAGAAAACAGGATCAAATAGTCTGCTTTTCTGATCTGAGGTTGATTGTGGCGGTTTGGCTTATGTGTTGACATCATTCTACAAAGACAACGTACGCCGTGACACGGCTTTATATATATGTACATATTGTTTTGTTTTCTCCTCTCTATTCTATCTGACCACTAATAATTGTTCCATAGATCCTGCCAAGGGAATGACAATGTATGATGGAGAAAAGGAATTATGATATCATCGCGCCCACTCTTCGCACCTATTCATGCGTGTTGGTGATGCATCATCGCAGCGCCTGAAGCCAGCAGGGTTTTACATAGGTAGTTTGCTGGGAATATGATAGACATATCGCGGGTGAGGAATGGGCGGCACGTCAGTTTGTTCCCCGACCGTTAGATCTTGCGTGCGCAAGGAAGAATAGCTTGATTTGGATGGCTTCCTACGATGCTGAGTTAACTCCGGGCAGATGGCAGCAAGTATCTGAGGTGGGGCCGGAAGGCGCAGACCGTACCCTGGTGTTCTCCTAAGGTGCCTCACTGCCTATGTAGGAGGTATGTTTCACGTTGCCTGGGGCAAAGGCGGCCCGTATGTATATGTACCTATTACATATTACCCTTCGTCACTTGCATCCGGCTCTGCGCATCCATGTAGATATGTGTAGGTTCTCCGTACGAAAGTGTGTGATAGGGGTAGTATTCAGCACAGTAAAAGAAAACCCCCAGTTGGAAAATACATAATACATTGGCCCTTTTTGTTTGTGTTGGGATAAACAGGGTAAGCAAATAAAAGTCAATGCATGCATTCGTAACCAAAGTATTATTCTCGTCGTGTCTGTTCTTGTTCATGATGTCTAAAAGGTAGGAAGTCACGCAAGAGGGGATAAAGGGGGGAAGCCCTTTACCCCACAATGTTGTGACGGATACAGCCAATGAGCGTGCGTGCATACATCACGCACGCACCAACATTGGTGTGTTCGATCATGTGACACCATCCCCTTGGTCAGCGATTCCGACACTGGCGGTCTCTTCTTTTATCGAAGGAGGGGAATCGCGAGAATGACCACAAACGAAAAACAAAACGCATGCTGTTCGGAAAGAACACATGTGAGCCCCGAAAATCCAAACGGGGATCGTGAATGATCAAATGTTCAAACCGCACGAAGGGGATGCCAGCGCTCATCGTTCCAAAACTCTCCCATCGTCTTCCATCGTCTTCCATCACACCTCAGTAGGAATTAGGGGACCTCTCAAGGTACCAGTCTTTCTACCAATCGACAGTTGTTCCAAGAGTACCTAAGGAAAGGTGACCACAGTGCCCGGGTCAAGGTCATCGTCAGGGAGGGGGGCGTCAGACGTTCTGCCCGATCTGTCCAAGTCGTGCCGGTCGAAGAAAGCGAGCAATGACACACAAAGTTGCAATCCCCTCGCAGAGTCTTTTCTTCCTTTATTTCTTGTTCCTGATTTCCGGTGCCATCTGAGGAGTCTGTGGGTATTTGGGCCGGGTCTCTGTGACGGAATGTGGTGAGGGACTTGTCAACAAAATTGGGGGGGTCGTTGAGGATGACACCAACAGCAGGATCGTTGATGGCGGTGGGGTATGCGAGAAGCGAGTCTTCCGAGCCTTGCTTCTTTTCCGGAGGTTTGGCTGAACGTTTCTCCTCGTGGCGTTCCTCGTCGAGGTTGTCATTCTTTCTCAGATTTGTACATCTCCCCATGGAGAGGCTGACACAGGCCTTGTCATCAAGAGCGGCAGTAGGTT
>SRQL01000456.1:0-22402 GCA_018360575.1 Claviceps sp. LM454 group G7
CTTTGATCTGCCGTCGCAGGAGATACACACCAATGAGGCCGAGGTCTCTGCCGCCATGGAGCTCTTCTGTCGGGATGCAGCCGACAAGACGGCGGGATTCGGAGTGCCCGTCACTAAACTCTTTTTGATGCTTGACAGACAAGGCGACTGTATCTCGCTTCTACTCAGGCTTCAACGTGCTCAGTTTGACGGCGTTTCCGTTATGCGCATCATGGCGGACTGGCGCTCCGCATTGGAAAATGCCGCTTCCTCCTGGGAGCCGGCACAGAGTCTTGACTACGCGGATTTTGCGCTAGGCCGAGTCGCGCAGAGCACGCCGGACGTGTTTGGCATGTGGCAAGACGTGCTGCAGGGATCTTCCATGACCTATCTTGTTCCACAAGAGGAGTATATCTCCATGACGGACCGGGCACATGCTGAGCGGCTGGTAACCAGCTCGTGCGATATTCCCTTGCCGCAGCCTGCACCGGGCTATACCATGGCCACGGTGGCCAAAGCAGCTTGGGCTATGTGCCTCGCGCGAGAGACTAACAACGAGGATATACTCTTCCTGCAACTGGTGCGAAACCGTCATCTGGCATTGGACGGTATCGACAAGATGGTTGGCTGCTCCCTCAACTACGTCCCTGTCCGCGTTCCCCTGCGGCGCGACTGGAAGACTCGCGATTTGCTTCACTGGCTTCATCAGCAGCACATACGTACCATGACCGGCGACACGGCCGACTGGCCCGATGTTGTGGCCAAGAGCACGACGTGGCCGTCCAACACAGAGTTCGGTTCCGTCATTCACTACCTGAGTGCACCAGCCGCTCCGGTTTACCACTTTCCCGGAGACACAGTCGCTCAGTTTCAGCTGTACGAAGAGAAAATGACGCACACGTGTCCCCTAGTCACCTGCATTGAATTCCCCGGTCCGACGGAGCACTCGAGCAGGCAGATGAAGATTGTGATAACGAGCGCTGTGGGTGGGCAGGATATGGTCGATAGACTGCTTGTCGTTTTTCGCAGCCTGCTTTGTGAGGCCAATGCCCAGCTGGATCAACCTGTATCGAATATTCTGCAAGGGTTGCGTGATGGAGATGATGCGATGAGCAAGGCGCGGTGATATTGTTCCTGCACTGCGCCTTTTTTTTTTGTCGATTGTCGCTCTCGTTGGATCGAAGCTAGAGCCAGGGTAGCATTGTATTTTCTGAACTTCTTACGGTTTAGGAAGCATATAGGCCGATACTGCGTAGATTTCGAAAACATTCAGTGTGGCTTATAGTTCAGCAGATGCTCGCGATGGTTCATGGCTTGATTGAGCGCAGCCTGTCCAAAGAAGGCTTTAAAACAAGATATTTTCTCTTTTCGGAATCGGTCATCATCATGCATGTGAGCGTATGGAGGTACCAAATCGGAGCAGTTACAACTGCGCTAACGGCTGCTGATAGACTGTCTGACAGAGGTAGACGCACAAGGCATTAATCACAATGCGTCCGCCGTCGATGAAGATGGTAAATTTCTCAAGTTCGTATCCATGATGAAGATTGATAAGCTGATTCATAGTGACCTAAGTCACCAATACTAAAGACAGTGATTGTTTCGACAAAACAGTAAATTTCTTTCGTTCTGAGCTAGAAAGAGTCCCAACCGGGCAAGCCCAGGACTGAATGCAGATCATAAATGAAGCCTTGATGTCGATCCCAACAACGAAAGTTGAAAAAGTGTTGTCTTCAATAAAAACGCAGGAACTGAACGACATGACAGAACTCAGAATACTGCGATGCGTACTCGGGAGTCAGCCTGCAGAAGATTTGTTGCAGTCCACTGCAAGTTAAACCTTTTCACCTCCTCAGATTCCTATTTGACAAGCATCTAGTATCTACTCAGGTAGGTGGTAGCAAGCAGCTATGCAACCGGTCTCCCAGGCTGTGCAGCCGCTCTGGCAAGCGGCCAGTAACCAGAATGCCTGTATTGAATCGACGAAAAAAAGGAGAAGAAGAAACTGTCAGCGATGCAACAAGGCAAACGATCAAGAAAGAGAGAGGTCTGAGTTGACAACTTACATCACCAGCACCGGAGAATCGAGCCCGACAAGCTGAGTGGCAGAACAAAGTAGCGGCCTCGCAGCAATCAAGGCAAGGTTGTCGTCTCCCCGTGAAGCGCCTCGCGATGCTACCACCCATGGGATTTCGCGACGAGAGCTCATATTTTGTTTCGCTCTGCTCCAGATCTCTCTTTTTATTCGTCTGGTCTTTATAGCAGGTCTTGGGGTCCGAGGGGACGTATCTGGCCGCAGCCAGAGACGCCATGATGGCGTTGATGAAAAAAGCACCGAGCTGCATACTTGTGTTATGTGATTGTGAGTGAGCTGGACTGACTACCATGAACTTTGAAGAGGGACCTCAAGGAGAAAAGAGAGCAAGAACATATATGTTCACGAGGGAAGAGAGCGGGTTCATGAGTAAAATTGATGAAGAACGACTGACGTAGTACGTACTACTCAGGCTGGCCGCTGCAAAGCTTACTTGAACGTCGTGCCTGGGGCTATGTGAAATCGGGGATATCCGTACCATACATGTCTGGATTCTGTTTATTGATTTCATGGAATGCGTCCCGCTGAACGGGCTGGTAGGCAGGGGTGATCTTGCGGTTCAGATATTGCATTGACAATTTGAAGGTGATGTTCATTTCTGACAGCTGTTAGTACTGTGTTCTTCTTCTGATACTATGTTTCTCGAAGCTAGTACAGTACTACAGAAACCTACCCATGTCTCGCGGAGTCGCGGTGTCGAAACAGAACTTTCAAGGAGCCCGACCGGTATCATGTATGTTCCAGACATCATACATGTCAATTTTTTCAGACTGTCACACATGATACTGCACATATTATAAAGTCGTCTCGCCTTTGAAACTCAGCTATCTTTTCTGAAAACGGGAATGGGGCCAAATCAGTCACACGAGTTGCTACTGAGTTGGTCGTGAGTGAGTTGTCGCTTGAACTTTGGCTTCTGGTTCATTGAACACGAAGTTATAAAGCACCAAAGTGGCCGTTGCGTTCTCTGCCGCCTAGATTGCAAGTTTCTCCTGTCTTCGGTCGTGACAGAACTTCAGCAAGATGTAATGACACAAAACCAAACGTAAAACATAAAATATTCTTAATGTTACACCCTAGCAAGGGTAGCGACGCTGGATACATACTACCGCTCGGTGCTTGTTGCCATTGAGGGCATGCTGTGCATCATCAAGTCTGAAGCGAAGAAGAATATGTCGGTTTTTCTCAATTGAGAGCGTGCGCCGTGACTACTTCCTTATGCCAGTCGAATTTCCCAAGAATATTGCGGGGTGATATGTACGGAGTCTCTTACAAGATGAACGCTTTGGCTTGCCGCTGTTCATCCCAAGTTTGTTTTACTTTTTATAAACTAGGTAAGCGCAAAAGCGTGCGGTACCTAAAAGTTAGCTGTAGAAGTATTGCTTTTCTGTTTATATCCATAAGACTGTAATTATAGTCTATGGGATCATGTACCACTATGTGGCATGCCTCCTCGATTCCGGAAATCTGAACGCCTAACAGGCTAACACGCAGTGATATAGCTACATACCTAGTGTGGAAAAAAGAGCGCAAGGTGCGATTTTCGATATCTTCTGGCTCAACACCCCTGCGGAATATGATATTCCGTACAGATACATAACTAGCTATCATTTGAATCCAGCTAAAACCCCATCCATCGGTTGGCGGAACTTTGGACCGGGCCATCGGCGAGTCCTTGCGGAGCGATCGCAATATCATGTCGACAGTCATTGTGAATTTAGGTAGGCTAATGGGGCCTAGACAGTCGGATCAGGAATTGGCATGGACATCCCGCCTCCGTCTTGGACTCTTGATTGCAGTGCCGTCGCACTTCTGGCCGGGGATGCTATAGCCCGACGGCAGACAATATTTTGCAGGGCTACGGAAAGAGGGTCGAGGTTATCGACTTTGAGACGTCGCTATGCAGCCGCTCTTTCCTAGACGATTTCCTAGACGAGCCGCCCAAAATCTACAGAATGCTGTGTGACAATGCAAGTTTGAAGTCAAGGGAATTCTTGGTAGTAATCGGACCGGGTAAAGTAAAGCCTCCAGCGGCATCCGATTACGGCGCAAGGCCACGCTGCTAAGAGACAGAGACAGAATTTTCCGTTTTCGGACGGAGGTTCGAGATGACTGATTTGTATATGAGATGCCTACGCTAAGACTACGCTTCTGAACCATGTCTACTTATGTGATTGTGCCGGTTTGCCACCCCAGCCGGGCCTCCAGAAATGAGGAGGACGGGAAGACAAGATCAGATGGAGACTGGAGTCAAAGAGCTGTTCTGAAATCTGAACGGATTTATCCCTTGCATATTCTTACTTATAGATTTAGATGCACACCTCGCGCCGTGGAACTCAAGAGTCAATTCTGAGAAGGAGGCGGGGGAGAGGGGCAGTAGGGCTTCTGCGAAACTCGGTCTCTCGGATGTGATGCAGAGTCAGGACTCAGACTACCTTGAACAGGATCCAAACAATCAAGCGAAGTTTGAGCGAGGAGATGTTCCTGGCGCCATGCGCATCTTTCGTATATAATGGCCTGCGTTTTTTTGGCTTGCGCACAAGGACTGTTTGAACTTTGGTCCTTCTGTTGCCTATACGCACGTCGCACGATTCTAATTTCTCTGTTCAAACTTCGGAGTTCAGGCCCCAACCCACTAGACCATACCATTACCAACCTACGTTAGTTCCCTCACGTTTTTCTATCGCTTTTTATAGTTTCCACGTCTTTGTCAATGATGTTCAATGTCGTGGCCTAACAAACAACCGCAGATCATGAAGCTTTCGGCCGTTACCACCTTCCTCGGGGCCGCTTTGCCCACCGTCTTGGCCGCTGGCACCGTGGACTACACCTTGACATGTGCCCGTGTGATGTACTCAAATCCTGGTGACGACAATGCCGCTCTAGCATACTTTACGAAACTGTACACCGACACCTGCATCAACTATTTCGGCTGCGAACACTCAGCTACGCCGATGTTGGGTGCGGCAGGCGCTTTGGTCAACGGGGGCTGCGTTCACTGCCAGGTCGGCTTAGGGCCCAATGCATTTGGCGACTGTGTTTTGGCTCCTATTCCCGATGAGCTTTAGCCTTTAGGATGTGAAAGCTGAAGTAAATCATCTAGCTTGTAGGAATATGAAGGGGAGATCGTCCGACCGCCGGTATGGGCGTCTATCGAATTCTAGATTCCTAAAATGGCCGCATGGCGAAGTTCGAACACGCGCCATCAGTCATCTAAGATCTTTGCTTCTTTTTTCTTCTCTTCATTCATACTTCATAATGGCAACCCACATGAAGACTTTTTTTTGAGTCTCTTCACGTTATTCTCGTCGTCTGTTCTCTCCTCGTCCGACGTCGGTTCATCGTGATTCGTGAATGTGACGCAAGAAGACGTGGCCCTCGGCATGCATCAGAAGTTGAGACCCGTATCCTGTCGGTCTGTCTGTACAAAGTACGGGGTAAAAGTTAACAATAACAATATTACTCCGTAGTGTCATCATGTTTTGTTGTTGTCAAAGGATTCTCCAACGCGTACCTTGTCACGCGATATGACTCGGTTTATTACTCCTACTCGGTGTCCTGACGCGAGTTTACGTAAGTGAAGTGTTTCGCTGATTTTCCATTTTTGGGCTTAGCGCCGGACTCCCAGCAGATAATTTGGCCGTTGAGTGGGTCCGATGTCCCGTCCCGATTTACGGAGTATGTAGGACTCAGGAGGCACGGAGTAGGTATGACAAGTTGTTTGCTCCTTTGAACTCTACCTACTCCGAATTCCGACGATCCGACGAATGCAGTGATTCGAACTCGCAAGATTATGACATTGTCACGAGGTCTATATTCGCTATGATGATGGCTCATGGGAAAACGAAACACAGCGACCCGCGCCAATCTCGACAGCGACATCTTTTTAACATGTTTACTTGAAGAGGACGCCCTAGTCCCAGGATCTCCTAGCAGAGCTCCGGAAGTTAATCCTGTGCAGTGCGGCCTGGTCCTCGGACCTTGACCTAGATATACCGTTCCTATTGTGGCCTCGACCAGTAACGAATCGCCATCCCACCGGCCGTCCGAGAAACGAGAAAGAAGGAAGACGTTTGCAGGATGATTTGCTGGGGTCAGATATATGTGCCATGTGGACGGCAGAGTTGGAGGGATGGATTGACTTGGTTGGGAAAAGGAACAACACGAGACCGGCATAAGAATAAGAAGTCCGCGTTAACCACCCATCTCCAGTAGCCCAAGACTCCAAAGTCGTTATCTCCAGTATCAGCAAGAAAAGGAGAGCACTCTTGGTACCCATCTGTCTTGTTACCAGAAGACTATCTTTCTATTTCTCTCAACTCATCATCCCGCCTCGGCCTCTTTTCGGCCCTCCCTCTTCGACATTTTGTAAGGCTTCATTTCTTCCACGATTTTTGCATATATCTCAGTCGCTCATCCAATACAATTTCTGTTAGAGCACCATGAAGCTCTCTGCAGCTGCCATTCTCTCCATGGCCGTTGCGCCAGCCCTTGCCGATGATGGTGCAGAGTACGTCATCGTATGCTCTCGCGACAGTTTCCGCGGGAGCGATGCTCAAGGCCACTTTGAAGCCCTTTACAAAGACGCCTGCACCGGTTCCGGTTGTAAATACGCGGCGCCTCCCGAACTGGGTGACTCTGTCGTGTTGGGCGGATGTACCAACTGCCCGTCAAACCTGGACCTTAATGGCGTCCCGAACTGTCTAATGGCGCCTAAACCCTCATAAGGAGCTATTTCTTGTTGCTTTGTAAAACGATGGCCGGGTGGAAGATGGAAACTTGACAGACTTTGTAAAGGTGGGAAGAGACAAGGCACATTTTACAGACAGTAACAAAAGAAGATCTAAAATTTAGATATCTCAGCTCAGAACCAGATTCAAGCCCGTGATGAAGTATACCGCGTCTGAAATGCTAATAAATCTTCATTCTGCCCAGTTGCGCTTCGAAGCATCTCGAAGATTCCCCTGTGCAGGCGCTTCTGCCTCTGTGAGTAGATAATCTCGCTAGACTGTCCAATGCCCCCAACGAGCATCCGCTTCCAAGTTCCAGCGCAGGCCGCGCCACTGCTCTCGCCTTTTTCCGCTCCAAGCAGCCTGAACTATGAAGTAAGACTAATTCGGTGGTCTTTTCCGTGTCGGCTGCTACTCAGTGAAACCATTTGTATCCGACACGCGGTTGGAAAACCCAAGGCGTGAGGTGTGCATTTACAGCTAGTAGTCAAGACACACAAGCGATGAAGCTTTCATGACACCTTTTTGACGCCATGATCGATCTGATCTTGCCGTCCCTTGCTCCTCCTTTCTGACAGGCTACAGCCCGGCTGGAGTGACAAACCGGCATACGAGTAGGCATGGTTCAGGTGTGCAGACTCTGATATAGGTACACCGTTACGAATCAGTCATGTCGAATCCCCATCCGGCCGGCGGCGTCCGATTCACGAAAACGGCATGTTCTTCCGCTGTCTAATTGTGTTCGGTAGACGAAAAAAAAAACTGTGTAAGTGAAGATTGGAGGAGGGGGGCAGCGATAGGGATTCTGCCAAACTCAGATCATCATGCCGCAGATACCGCAGATGCCGCAGATGCATACTACCTTGAACTGGCTCCAAAAGGTCAGCCGATATTTGAGCAACGAGATGTTTCTGGCGTCACGCGCATCGTATGTATATAACGGTGACTGGTCTGCGTTAATTTGGCTTGCCCGAGAACCTCCTGGGCCTTTTCCTGAGCACGATTCAAATTTCACTCTTCAAACTTCAAAGTTCAGACCCCAACTCACTGTCCACGGACCACTAGACCAAATCAAGATACCAACCTACTACGTTAGTTGCCTCACGTTTTTCTTTCGGAAGCGCCAGTCATGGTCTGCCATGTCCTTGTATATGATTGTCAATGTCGTGGACGGTGGCCTAACAAACACCGCAGAACATGAAGCTTTCAGCCGTTACCACCTTCCTTGGGGCCGCTTTGCCCACCGTCTTGGCCACTGGCACCGTGGACTACACCTTGACATGTGCCCGTGTGATGTACTCAAATCCTGGTGACGACAATGCCGCTTTAGCATACTTTACGAAACTGTACACCATGATCTGCATCAAATATTTCAACTGCAGACACTCAGCACCGCCGTTGTTGGGTGCGCGGGGAGCTTTGGTCAACGGAGGCTGCGTTCACTGCCAAGTCGGTCTAGGGCACAATGCATTTGGCGATTGCCTTTTAGCTCCCGTGCCCGCTGATTCTTAAAATGTAGAAGCTTAAGTAAACTATCTAGCTTGTAGGAATGAACTCCGAATATGCAGGGGACTCGGGAGGTTGTCCGGCCGCCGGGCACGATGGCGGAGTCCGGACATGTGCCATTGGTTATCTTTGCTTCTTTATTATTCTCTTCGTGCTTCAAAGTTCAAACTTCAAAATCGCAACCCACATACCGTTTGAAAGGCATAAAATTTACCGAAAGATTCTTTTTGAGTTTTTTTAAATTATTGTCGTAGTCTATTCTTTCTTCGTCCGCGACGGTTGACGGTCCATCGTGATTCGTGAATGTGACGTAGAGACTCAAGAGGACGTGGCCCCTTGCACGTATCAGAAGCTAAAACCCCCCCCCCCCCCCCCCCCGGGGGTCCCCCCTTACACGATACCCTGTCGGTCCCGTTGGCTCCTCACGCGCGAGTTTGTAAAAGTTGATAATAATACAACGGAATATGTATTAACTCAGTCTTGTCTGCCAGAATATAATGTTGATCATCAATCGGAGTTCCAATCTCCAAGGCTCACTTTCTCGTGACGCGAGTTTACGTAACAAGTGGTCTTCCATTTTCGGGCTTAATAGCGCCGGACTCCCAACCGATAATTTGGGGATGTTCACGGCCCGTCTGACATCTGTCATTTGTCATTTGTCCCGTCCGGACTGAGAATAATCATTTTTTTCCCTCAGAACTCTATTTCGACGAATCCAGTCATTGGAACTCGCAAGATTGTTACGCACTCTTCATTCGCTAAAATGATGGCCCGTGGGAAAAACGGAACAGGGCGACCCGCGCGGCCGCCAAGCTCGACAGCGACACCCTTTTGCCATGTACTTGAAAAGTTTATCCTAGACTTACAACTGTAGGTAGTCCCAGGATACCTGGCAGAGCTCCGTTCAATTGTTCCTGCGGTCTGGACCCTACACCGTCCTTTTTGTAGCCTTGAACAGTCACGAACCGTCATCCTCACCAGTGATCAGCCTTCTGAGGCTGGTCAGAGTCTCCAAGTTCAATGCACATATAAATGTGTAGCGTAAATAAAAACAGGTTTCTGCGGACGGCAGACTTGGAGTGATGAATTAGCCTGGTTGGAAAAGGCGGCAACACGAGTCTCGAGAGTCGAGACAGGCATAAGAATAACAAGTCCGCGACTCCGCGTTGGTCACCCGTCGCCGGTAGTCCCAGAGTCGAGGTCTCCAGTATCAGAAAAAGAAGAGAACTGTTGGTACACATCTGAAGTTTGAACGGTGACATATTTCTTGAGTTTTCGAAAGACCATCTTTATCTTTCAAGTTTTCGTCGATACATACCGTCTTGGTCTTGGTCTCTTTCGCCCCTCCCGAGCAGTGAGTCATCCTTAATTCCTTCTTCATTTTCTGTAAGATCATCATTCTGAGACTCTCCCCGTCATCGTATTTTTGTTTATCTCAGTCACTTATTCAATACAATCTCTGTAGTCTGATAGAGCACCATGAAGCCCTCCACGGCAGCCATGTTCTCCATGGTCGTTGTGCCAGCCCTTGCCGACGATCCTCAAGATTACATCCTCACATGCGCTCGCGACATGTACCGCGGGGCCGATGCTCAAGGCTACTTTAGCACCTTTTACACAAATACCTGCTACTATTCCGATTGTGATACTGTTGAGCTTCCTCAACTGGGCAACTCGGTCGTGTCAGGCGGATGTACCGGCTGCCCAATGGAACTGGACCTTAATAACATTCCGTACTGTCTGATGGCACCCATTCCCTCATGAGGAGCTATTTCTTGTTGCTGTGGAACAAGGGAGCCGGGCGGAGGATGGACAGTGGACAGTGGAAAGACTTTGCAAAGATGGGGGGAAATTGAGAAGAAGCCCATTTTGCAAAACAATGACTGAAGAATTTTAAAGTTTAGGTGTCTCAGCTCAGATCCAAGCCCGTTGACGCAGTGTGGCGCGTCTGAAATGCCGATAGTTCTTCCTTATGCTTTGAAGAGCCTCGAAAACCCACCTGTGCTTGTAACACTGGTCCCTGGAGCAGAGCATCTCGCTAGTCTCTAGACCGTCGTTACTGCATTGGAGTTTCCGCCGCAGAGACTGGAAACATTTCCCGCCTAGTATCACAATGTAATATATACATCGATGCGTTCCAACTTTCAGTACTATCCTGGATCCAAGACCATTAGGATCAGAAGAAATCTCGGAACCTTTTCCAAATTCCGTCGCATATCGTTATAAAGCGCAAGCTCTAGTTTCAGAGTGGTGTCAATCATCATCGCTTGCCACTTGGACTCGGTTATCGGGATTCCAACAGACTCACAGAGCGAAGAGTTCTCACTTCTCAATCTGTATTGAACGACACGATGACAAAGATGCCAGCAGCCCGCTGGCATTGGCAGCGGGTTTCAGACTCAGTCTGCGAAGTTCGCGATCTCCGGCTCCTACGATCCGTGCAGCGTGCTTCAGCTTTGCATACAAGTAGCAATTCCAATCGCATCACTTCCCGCCCTTCAAAACACCAACATGCACCACAAACCCATCCCCAGCTCCCAACCCCGGCAGCACATCCCCTCTCAGCCTCCACACCCGAAATCTCCTCATAAAGGCCCCCAGCCACGCTCGAAACACCTCATGATTTCTCAGCTGCTGCCCAACAATACACACGCACGGCCTCGCATCATCTTCCCCAGCTTTCAACGCACATATATCCACGCACGTCTGCACAAACGGATCTACTAATGCGTAGTTGTACACACAATCCGTCGCCACCACCGCGTCGAAGTACGATGACGCCGGCCCAGCCAACTCCGGCGAGACTTGATCCTGTTCCCAATCCAGGGCCCGAAAGATGATATTTTGCGGCGGCGACGGCGGCACCGTCTTCCCGGGGCGTCTTTTGTTGGAGCTCCTGGATGCAGAGGGGGCTGAAGAGGAGGACTGGTTGGCGAGTATGTTCTGAGATAGCAGTTTCTGGACGTAATTTTGGTCGGAGAGCACGTAGTTCGCTACGCGGGGCGCGATGGCAAGGGCATTGAGGGGGGATATACCGCAGCCGAGTTCGAGGACAGTCGATGAGGGAGTGAGAATGGTGGTGAAGAGAGGGTTTGAGGGTGAGGCGAGCCAATTGGCGAAGAGGGGGGTGACTTTCCATAGAACTGCGCATTCCTTTGTTCTTAGCGATGAAATTGCATGCTGATGATCAAATGGCAGGTGGGAAAGTATAGTATGGCGAGCGAACGCCTGGTGACTGGTGATAGCGTCAAGACGCCTCCCAAGGTGAAGGGCCAAGGCAAGGCTCCGTAACCCGTTTTCAAGAGAGTAAGTGTCTATGTATTACCTGCGCCAGTCGTCCCTCCCGCTCTCGTAGACGCGAGAACACCTGGACTCTGCAGGATAGTTACATCCCGTCCCGCGAGAGACACCTCGATAGTTTGCGCCGCGGCGTCCACAAAGCCCAGATTCTGTGAGCCCACGTCGTTTGAGTACAGGTCAAAGGTCTCTAGAAGCACGGTGCCAGTCTTAGTTGAGTAGGTCGTTGGAGATAAGCATATGAGCACCATTACCGTTATCAGCATCCTCAATCTCGTCTTCGAGATGAGGAGCGAGGTCTTGCAGGGGCATTGCGGCGTTTTTTGGCGCGCGGTTGTTGAAAGATGAGGTTAAATGCTGGCAGTCGGTGGGGTGACTGTAGAGTCGCGACTCGCACGTTACAGCCTCCCTCCTCCCCCCCCCCCCCCCCCCCCCCCCCCCAATGGCAAAATAACCTCACAACCACGGCGACAAAAGAGGTTGAAAATGTGAGCTTATTTTACGCCCCCACTATACGTAAGACCCGCTGTGAGATATCCGCGGAACCCCGTCTGTTGTTCGCCAGCTGGCCATCCTCTGGGTGCACCATGCATCGGCCTTCTTCTTTTTCTTCCATCCACAAAAATAACTCGAGATGTCTGAAGATAATGACTTTTTTTCGCATCAGGTGCGTATGGTACGTATGGCATGCGAAACCAGGAAACTGAGTGAGACACTCAGCTCTCAATGCTCAATGCTCATTGTGCGCGAAGTGTAGGCGGGAAGGTCGCGTCATCGCCGATGCAAAATATTCACCAACCTACATCTGTGAGAATTAACGCGGCTCACTGTACAAGGCCTGAATAGACACCAGAACTTGACCTCTGCAGAGATTTGCGTCTCAAGAGACTTGATATAATTTTCCTTCTTTAGTTGCGAGTCGCGACCGCAGTGATACGCATGAACTAAGATCATTTTACTGAAACAATCGCACCGCATGTTACACGACCGCTCAGATCGCGAATGAAGAGGATTGACGGTAGATCAGAATCAAAGGACACAATCATAACGCGCTTGTATTTGAGTCAAGACTTGAAGAAATCGCCAAGTTATCGATCACGGTGATGGGAGCAATTCTGCGCATGAGGAAAATTTGATACTCCTGAGGCAATCCTCGACCAAACCGCCAAACGAAGAGAAATCGGTTTCAAAGGCTACTAATGAGATTCGTCAGAGTAATCGATTCATAAAACGCCAGACGAAGAATTTAGCAATGTAGCGCGAGTTTTACTAAATCCCAGTCCTGAGTCAATAACTAACTCTTGCACAAAGTGATTAAGTCACGAGTGAACAGACTGGTCGGCACACTTTGCCTCATCTCAAACACACGACGTACCTGGAATCCTGGATGGGATAAACAGGCTAAATGACAGGTCAGATGAAACACTTACAAGGACATCCCGCTTGTGTCATGACCGACGTTGCAACTTGCAGTTGTATGGATGGATGCAAATCCTCCGACGGCAGACAACGCTTTAAACTTTATAGGGCCATAGACTCATACCCGGAAAATGTAGCAAATCTCACCGACGAGCCTCCTGTCGGAGTCTTGCCGCAGAAGTTTCGGAAGACGGGATCCGTCAAATGGTCACGCCACGCGCTCACCAATGATCATTAGGTATTCACTTTCTTCGACAAACAGGTAGGTATCTGCTAACAGCGTCGATTCATCGCGAGCTTCAAGGGACATAACGGCTCAACTGGAACATCAGACGCATAAGAACGAGGGTATGATTGGTACCTACTTGTGCTCGAAGCGGAAGGATGGGGGCTTCGAAGTTCGAATCCACCTTTTCGAAACTTCTGCGCCACGCGGTTCAATTGAGGTTCATTGATGATAGATTCTGGTCCTGACTCCTCATCGTCTCTTGTCTCAGTTCGGCAAAGATGAATGCGCACCTTGTGCCGTCACCTGCCGTGAAAAGATGTGTGTCCCAGTGAGTTTCAGTCGACATGAAAACTCAAAATAGCACCGAGAGTATAAAGTTGGAAAGTTGCGAATGATTACGCCGCTGGAGGCAGCATTGTTTTTGTGCTGTACTCTGTACTCTGGAATCTGAACATATACTCCGTACATACCTAGGCATGTACACACCCCAATGTATGAATCATGATGTATACTCCGCGATAATCTTCAACCACGCCTTATCGTCGTGCCGTTCCCTTCCTCATCTTTCCGCTAGCGCTACTGGGGTATCACTGGGGTATGTATGTATGTATGATCCCAATTAGGCTCGGTCTACGGAGTAAGAGTGCAGTCATCTCGAGTCTCCGACCGAAAGCGGCAAGTCCCGCCCCTCACATGGCATGCGTTGGTGAAGGTATATTCAGTACCTTGGGTAGGTATGTTCGAAGACGGCAAGAAAACGTGCAACTGAAAAAGGAATTCAAACACCAATTATCATACATGATACTCATGGAAATTGAAGGGGGAGAAGCTGCAGGGCTTCTACCAAACAGTAAACTCGGGTGCCACAGAGGATGGGCCTGAGGCAGGCAGCAGGCTCCCCTGAGCAGAAGTCGAATGAGTCAAGCTTGAAACGAAGTTTGCAACATTGCAAGAAATCGTTTCATCTGGGATGCACCATTCATATATAATGGCCTGTGTTGCTCTAGAATCGCTGTTGTGCATTCCCAAGTCTTGGCATTGTATTACGCACAAATCAGATCATCGCCCTTACACAGTCACTAAAATCATACCAACCAACGTCAGTTTTCTTCCCTTTTCCTGCCCATTTATAACGTTTTTGTGTTCTTGTAGATTATCACCAATGTTCGTCATCCCGAGTCCTGACCTAACAAGCACCGGCGACCGCAGATCATGAAGTTTCAAGCCGTCACCACCTTCCTCGTGGCCGCTTTGCCCGCCGCACTGGCAGTGGACTACACCTTGACATGTGCTCGTTCGATGGTATCAGGTAATCGTACCGAAGAACAAGTCTTGGCATCCTTTACGAAACTCTACGACAATATCTGCCTCAACTATTTCGGCTGCGGGCTCACATCTCCGCCCACGTTGAGTGCGGGAGGTGTTGAGGTCGACGGAATCTGCGTCAGTTGCAAGGTCGGCCTGGCAGAAAGTACATTTGGCGAATGTGTGATGGCTCCCATCCCCGATAATTGAAGATTGGTGGCCTGAGCCTAAGGGGATGATATCATTCGGCCTAGGAGTAGGGAGATGGTTCAAGATTGAAGAGGGGGTTGTACGAGTATCCGTCAATCTGGAATGACACGCGTCATCAGTTTGCTTTGCGTCCTTGTTATTCTGTTCGATTTCAACGTCAAATTTACAACCCACACAAGTTCTGTCCCCTGGGTCATATGATGTACCAGCAAGCATTTTCCTCATATTAGTGCACAACTCTGTTCATTCCCGACGCCTCTTTATCCATCATTGGTCCACCGTGAACCGTGAACGTAGCGTAGAGAGAACGTGTCACCCGGCTGGCGATAATGCGATACTGATAGAAGTCCAAGTTGAGCCAAAATCGCAGGAACCTTGCATGCAGTTCGTTCGCTAAGATGATCATTGATGAGTCGATGACCAATTTGCCATTTGGAAACACTGGAATCCAGCGACCGGCGCCAGCCAAATTCGCGACAGTGGCTTCATTCGTCATGTTCACTTGACAAGGGACAACGCCATCCTGGTTCCAGGTGAACCTGGCGGAGGTTTATGAGGAAAAAAGCGAACACTGCCACCTGCAGGCTGCCCTGGACATGCAGCCGCTTTTATCCGGCGATCTCATGATGATGTACGTACATATGTAATTATTATTGCTACTCGGACAGTAAGAGGTCAGGTATGTGCAGCTAGTAGCTACTCACCACCAACATGTACATGTACAATGTGCAACTTCAAGCTGAGACAGCATTCTCCACAATGCTCAGGCTCGTTTGACCAATGACTCCGCCAAAATACAGTGGGAAGTAGCTGATCAAACTGTACACAGTTCGTGTGTGAGCGCTGAGAGGTACAAATGTCTACCTTAGGTAGTTATTTAGCATAAAACAAAAACTGGGGTGCATGATGATTTGATACTAGGAATCAGGATCAGAGATGTGTGGACGGCACAGTTGGCGTGATGAATGACGGGTAATCGGGGCAGACTTAAGAATTGTACGATGGTTCCGTCTTAGAAGTTAGCCTAAGTACTCATCTCCGGCCCTCCGGTAGGTAGTCCAAATTCCAAGCCTACCCACGAATTCAGAAAGAAATAAAGTCAACTATTGGTCCCTTTCAAGTTCCCTCTTGCGTTATTGAAAGAATCTCTTTATATTCCCCTCATTCATATCCTCTCGGTCTCTTCGAGTCCCGACTGAGTACTCTCATACTCTCAAGTCTCAACTTCTCTCGACAGTAAGACTTCTGACTGCCCCCCCCCCTCCTCCGTTTACCTTTTTGTAAGATCGTGATTAAGTCATTCACATTCTTCACTTGCACTCATCTTCATCACAGTCGCTCACTCATTCCAGCACAACTCTCGAGTCTAACTTCTAAGTCTGATAGACCAGCATGAAATTCTCCGCAGCTACCGTTCTTGCCATGGCCACCGTGCCAGCCCTAGCCGGCGATGTTGGAGGGAATTCAGGCTACATCCTCTCGTGCTCTCGCAGCATGTACAAGGGGGGCAATGCCCAAAGCTACTTCAACGACTTCTACAAAAAGACCTGCCAGAATGCCGATTGTAGGGATATTTCGCCTCCCGCAGTGGGCGCTGAAGTCGTGTCTGGCAGATGTCTCGAGTGCCCAATTGACCTGGACCCCAACTCAGTTCCGAACTGTCAGCTGCTGCCCGTCTCCTAAGTAGGTAGCTATGTATTTCGTGTACGGTGTTGCTTGGAACATGGTGAGGTTGCGGTGAGTCGGGACGGACTTTGCATACCTCAGGCGGCTTTTTCAGAAAGTACATACCTATAGCAAAAAGAAGTTCAACCCGTTCAGGTGCTACGGAGTATGTAGTAATGTACACGATCTGGTATTCAATTTGCCAACGTTTTGAATTTGTTGAGTGCATGTACAGAGTGGATCGCGCGGATGATGTACAAGTAAATGCGGGGCGTATCAAGCGTTTCGGCCCGAGGACTCGGAGGCGGGAGTCGGGAGTGATTCGCGTCTGGTTGTTTTGCGACCAAAAATCACAACAAAGCTTCCTTTGTGTATACATAGGTATTCCTCTTGCACGGGGGCCTCTTATTTTGTCTTATCTTGCTTTCCTTACTGTGTTTCTCGTTCTTGCTCTATCGAATTACTCGTACACACATTAGGTACTCATGATTGTCCAAAAAACAACTCTCTTGGCCAACGACGATTTCATACTGGACTGGACGCCCATCAATTTCATCATCATCGTCCTCTCGCATTGCCCACTTGTGTATCTCTAGCAGCCTGATGAAGATTCAATGGAGCAACATGATGAGATAACAACAGTCATGTACTTTTCAAGGTCCCAGTTGTTTCCACCGTCCGGCTTTCATAAATTCATCACCTGTCATCCGACCTCGTCACGTGACCCATCAAATGCTGCGATGGCATATCGACAAGCGCGCAGTGAACTACGATTGCCGAGACGGCTGTGCGAGAAATCTATGCCGGCACTACATACCTACCTAGCACGTGCGATGTAGATCGTATGTTACATGTACGGAGTACGAGCTATGTAGCTAATAATAACCCCTGCTTGGCGTTCGAGACAGACACATGCCAGTCATGCACGCGGCCATAAGCGTGTACCTACGTCATAGATGCATGACGCTGCCAAGGCTCTTGGAGTTTACCTGTTCAGTGTAAACTAGGTAGGTTGATTGATGACCCCAGGGCGGAGATGGATGTGGCCAAGCCAAGTAGCCGTCTCTTCTTTGCTTCTTTCCCATTCTTTTCTGGGATTTTTTATTATTCTTAGGGAATAGGCAGGACCACGATCGTTTTACATAAAGATACCATAAGAATACTCAAGAGAGGATACCAATACTTAGAGAAAGAAAGAACAACGTTGTAAAAGAACAGAGAAAGAAGAAGACCCAACACAGGTAAAGAAAACAGAACGGAAACAACAAAGAAAAAAGACAATGCTTCTATAATACTATGAATACCTACCCACCCGTACACGCCCCCCACCCTCTTTATGAGTCACTCCGCCACACTGATGTCCGCCAATGTCTCACCGAGAGACGTTTGCCGTTCGTGCAGCCCCCACCGCATAATGGCGGACTCACCTTTTTCTGAATTTCCGGGCTCACACTAAGCCATCATACAGAGACAGAGCCGAAACAATGGTCTCGTCGCGCTTGCTCCCTTCTTTAAACTCCTCCAGGTCGAGGGATCCATTCTCGTCCTTGTCCATCATGCGGAAGATTTTGCGGACGCGTTTCTCGGGGGTATCTTCGTCTTCGGGTAATTTGACCATGGAGCCGACCTGTGCGTGTATGCGTTAGATGGGTTTATTCGCCTCGCCTGTTCAGAGAAGGTCCTCTGCCATGTATCTTGGTGCGTTTGTGCTGGCTTACCATCTTGTAAATCGCCTCCACAATCTGCAGCATCTCATCGTAGCTTATCTTGCCATCCCCATCAATGTCGTAGAGCTGAAACGCCCAGTCCAGCTTATCCTCCATCCTGCCTCGGCTCGTAACGCTGAGGGCGCAAATGAATTCTTTGAAGTCGATGCTACCCGACTTATCTGTATCGAACACATTGAAGACGTAGTCGGCAAAGGAGCTCGGATCGCCGAAGGGGAAGAATTGTCGGTAGATTTTCTGGAATTCCTCTTTGCTTAGCATGCCAGAGGGGCAGTCCTTGAGGAAGCCTATGTCGGTTAGCGATTGTGAAGAATGATTGAAACAAATGAAGAGTCCACTGCAAGTGTGATCAGTCCGCAACAGGCAGTGTTTTTTATTTGGCGCATCGCCTCGCAGCGTCTGGAGAATAGGAGCGCCGGCGCAAGCTGTGTAGTCGGTCCGAGCGACTCGAGTGCACCTCGCGAAGCAAATACACAAGGAAAGAAAAGAAGGGCAGATGAGCAACTCTGATGATACGTACCCTTGTACCATTGCTGAAGCTCCTTCTTATCAAAATGCGTAGATTTTTGCAGCTCGACCAGCTGATCCTGTGAGAGCTTCGACTGTCTATGACACACGAGGTTAGCCCATATAGATGTGGCCAAAGACCACGACGAGGTGTTCTCATGGGGTTTGCTGTAGTCGCATCGCAATTCACGTTGGAGGGACACCCCTGGATTCATGCGAGGCAACGGCGCGGGCTCCTCCCGTTTTGTATGATGAACGCTTCGGGCAATTGGATGCTATGTGGTCTTACGATTTTCCCATCTTCCTCGCGCGGGTGAGTGAAGGGCGACGATGCGCTCGGTGGAGTAGCAGCGCAGCAGTCCCGGCAAGGCCAACGATGTGATGGGGGGGACGGAGCTCCGCGAGAGAGACAAAAGGGCAAGGCGACAGACGAATGCGTCACTTGTCACTGGTGGCAGATGATTCGACAGGGAGGTTGACGGCGTATGAGCGGCGATAGGTAGTAGCGCTGGACAGGGAAGATCAACGGCGGCGTGAATATGCGAGGGCGTGACGGCGTGCGTGAGGGCGTGAATCTCGGCGGCGAGGCAAGTCGTGCGGATGCGGGATGCGGGATGCGGGATCGAGCGGCCGGAGGAGGGGCTGTGGTCTCAAGTACAATGGAGCGGGAGAATGCGTGCCATGCGTCGCGTACTGCGGCCCGCTTCAGAATGAAAGGAAAGGGCGAGAGAAGAATGGCGAGGGGATTACTTGAGTTGGAATCGGCGTCGGGTATTGAAGGTGATGGAAGCCGAGGACGAGAGAGATTAGATCAATGATGTTGGATGGACAAGGAGGGCACCGCAATGACGAGCCGAGAAGTGAAGACTGGGCAAGACTGGAACTGGAAAAGATGGCCAGGATCGGCTGCACCGTGGGAATGGGGCCGCTATGGGGCGCTGTTCAGTGCTGCGTCTGCGCTGTACGGAGCACTGTACAGGAGCACCTTAGTAATAAGTTAGGCCTCGAGGGAAGCCCCGGAGAGAGTGGTGGGGGCCGAATGGGGACATGGGGGTAAATGGGGGCCACTGATTGGGCGAGTCATAGGGAGCAGGGTTACGCACTGACATCAGTCATCTGGCCAAGGCGAGGCTGCGCTGCACTGCGGAGGATCCAGCGCCGTCGGCGGGGCACCTGCACACATTTGCAGACACCTGCAGACGCCTGCGAGATCGCCGAAGCCCTAGAAGACGCCTGGAAGGTCTCTGCAGCACGGCTTCTCCGGAAGTTGGAACATGCATCGCGATAACGCACAGTGACCACACGTCATAAGGTACCTAGATATGTGATATATACATATTGTATTATGTACATACGCATGCAAACATAGAGGTACCGTAGGTACTCAGTAAATCCGTTATCGTCTGTGGAGCCGTCTTATCGTCTGTGGAGCCGCCCAGCCCTATTTCTACGCTCCTATTGCACAAGTGCCGACCCCTGACAGGGGTGAGGGGGCTTGGGCCTCTTTGCCCGTTATCTTAGATCATCTGTGTGTGGAGGAGCGAATGAAATCGCTAGAAACAGGGGTGGGCGGCTCCATAGACGATAACGGATTTACTGAGAACCTACGGTATGTATGTTCATATCCCGCACATCACGAACACATGCCACCTGCAGGGTCAAGCGGGATACGACCCAACGTGCCAAGAGACAAACCCACCGGTCCTCTGCAAAAGAAGCAAAAACCAAAAAGAAAGAGGAAAAGACCCCATGTCCCACCGGTGATGCCTGCAGCCGGGCCGGGGGGATATGCACCCTCTAGCACCCTTGAGGTGCGCGTTTGGGGTTCACGCAGGGTTCGGGTTATCGGAAGTGTTTGCACGGGTGAAGCCGAAGCACCTTGACAGATGACTTGCATTGCTCCACCGTGAACAGAGATTTGTATGTACTCCGTATGAACACATATGTACTCCGTGTAGGTATATATATGTTTGCCATCTCCTCGGCTCCCAAGGACAAGCCCAGTTACAAACAGTTTCACACGCGAACAATGTCTACGTAATCACCACAATGGCCGCACCGAAGCCGTCTTGATCTTGACTCTGGTTGCTGCTCGTCGCCCGTGGGAAAAACACCGAACCCTGGCACGAATGACGTAGGGACGGCTACAGGTTTACGAATTGTAACGACGAATGTAACGTAAGCCGACCAGGCCTCATGACGGAATCCTTTGTCTCTCTATCCTATCCGGTATCACAGTCCCGGAGTCAGTCTGGTGCTATGTGCCTGATAGATACCCTTTATGGCAAGCCTGGTCTGCCATCTTTCTTCTCCCACAGCAAGCCTCTCGGACATTGAAGCACAAGCACAATAATTCCATGCGCTCATCCGAGAACCAAGTTTCTCTTTTCGAAACATCATGGCAAGCCAGCATACCATGCAAACCCCACGCTACCTGTCATTTTTGCAAAATAGTTAAATTCAAGCCTCTACCCCTACAACAACGCCCGCCCCTATCCTACGCAACTAAAATCGCCTCATGATATCGCCCTAAACAAGGAAAACCTGAAGAAAGGAAAGCCCGAAACTCCGTCAGAAGCACAAACAAGCTGAAGACATAAGAAGCATGAAGAAATGCGCACATCCTCCCCATGTACAAGCAACCGCCAAGAGTCACCCGCATTACCACCCCAGCCAGCCGCCAACCAACAAGAGTTGCCACAGAACCTTCACCCCAACGTCGCAGAATCGCCGCATCGCCGCATCCAAGCCAAAAAGGAAAAAAACAACATCGCTATGCAAAGACAGCCCACTTCGTCCACGCATCCCGTCCATCCCGTCCATCACCCCACAACAGCCTTGGTACTCAAACTCTCCAAAAACCCCCCCAAATCATCCTTCGTCACCTCCACAACGCAGTGATCAAAACTGTCGATTCGCACCCGCGCATTCGTCTCCGAAACGACTTGCTGGAACGCACTCCCGAATTTATTCAGCCCATACCCTCTCTCCCGTTCCGTTTCTTCTTCCTCCCCCTCCGACTCCTCCTCCGAGTCTGAGCCCCCAGACTCCGTCTCAGTGTCTTCCTCCTCCTCCTCCTCCTCCTCCTCATCACCACCACCATCCTGCGCTCCAGCTGCCCTCTTCGCAGCACGTTTCTCCGCCCTGATTTTCTCCTTGGCCAGTCGCGCGGCTTCCTTGGTCTTAATCCGGGCTTCCTTTTCAGCTTTTCGACGCTTTGTGGCTTCGCGGTGGAGAAACGTCGTGTCGGGGCCACCGCCTCCGCCTGTGCCGACGACAATGTACACGCTGCGTTTCTCGTTTAGGCTTGCCACAACGAGGGGTGTGCCTCGTCCGCCTTGGGATAATTTGCCGTGTGAATCGCGCTCTTGCTCCGCGAGGGCTTCTCCGATCCAGAGAGCGAGTTTTGTGAGTGCGGCGGGGTGGGTGAAGAGCGTGACGTCGGGACCGTCTTTGACGACACACATGCGGAAAGCGCGGAGGTGTTTGATTTGTTTCTTGTTGATGAGGGAGGTGCCGGTGCGGTAGATGGCTCGGTGGAGGAATTGGGCGGTTGGGAGGCCGGCTTTGAGGCAGTCGATGCTAATGAGGGGGAGGGGTTAGCACAAGTATCATATGTTGTGTCGATCAGAGCAGAGTGGGAAAAGAGAAAAAAAAAGGATAATGGGTGGTGGGAAACCAGAGTGGTCAAAGGGCAAAGAAGAGGAGGGGGGGGGGGGGGGGGGGGGAAAAA
>SRQL01000457.1:0-22296 GCA_018360575.1 Claviceps sp. LM454 group G7
GCTCTGACCAATGATGGCAGGGCACGGATTCTCCAAAAAACCCATGTCAGGGTAGTGGATAAGGCCTTTGGGAGGGGAACTTTTTCTATACCCTCATGAAGTACATATGTACCTATGTACTCCGTACGGAGCTGTACATACCTAATACGTTCCGTCATAAAAACGGCAGCGGTTGCTTTTGCGACGGTATTCATCGGAGTTCCCACAATCGGCGCTTTATTTAGTCATCAACCCGACACTTTATGTTCAGATTGAGAGGTGAGGCACAGGATAACATATCGTTTCTATATTATTATCCATCTTCATACACCCTGTAAGGGAGATGTTGCCGCGACAGCATCTCAATATCCTACGCTAACATTGTCGCCGTCTGCGCCACTGTCAATGCCAGCGTCCTCGTCTTGAGCGATCACCAAATCTGAGCTCCACGAGCTCGCAGCTTTCTGCTCTGGTAATGTATCTGGCACCTTCAAATTCCTCCAAAGATTTTTCCAAAGGAGACGCCGCTTGTTGATACGCGCGATGCATATGCATGCCAGTCTCATGCGCATCTCCGTGATCCTTCGACTATCGAAGAGCTTCGCCAGTAGCCCGTGATATTCTTCGTAGTAGATGGCATGGTAGGCTAATCGGGATTGATGAATTCCGCCGCTGAAAGATATCGCTTTATGCACTGGCCTAAAGGCGCCGATGGATCACCTTGTACAATGGCAGTGCTCCAGACTAAACGCCGTGTCGAGCAGCATGGGATCACGGCAATACAATCGGGTGCCTAGGCCAAGGCTCTCTTTCCTCGGCCTTCATGATTAGGAGATCGTGTGACGTAAGGATAAGAAAGTGAGCTGTTTGAACAACTGCAATAGCTCTGTGAACGGGAGTTTGCAAGGGATCATGTCATATCGTCTTTGCAAGCACGTTGGTATCGGAGTGCGACTCATTCCAGGGCGCCATCTTCTTTAAGGCATCGATTTCTCACGGTCCATATGGTCTAACCCTGCTTCAGCTGGCCCGGTTGATCGGGAGCCCGCCTGTAGCTGCTCTCAATATCGTTGTGTAGGGACACGGCAGCAATCGGAAACGATCCGGTATTTGTGATGTGATAACAGAAGAGGCATCTTGAATTGATGCGTCTTGTACGTGTAGTCACCCTGGAATACATCAGAGTGCTTCACTGCTTCCTAGGTAGCTGAAAGTCGATCCAAGGAGCGACGAAGAGACATTGAATCCAGCTGTCATCATCAGCTCGAGGGACTGCGACAAAGACCGCTTCATCGCGAGCCAATCGGCCGGCCCTCAAAAATAGCTCGATTATGAGCTTGGAGTGACTCCAGACATCCGGAATCCTGACTGTCGGAGGCCTTAAGGATCTGATAGAACTGACACGGGCGTTCCATAGAGAGTATACAGTTTAGTTTTGCGCGTGACGTACAGTGCTGATAAAATTGTTACTTGTTGAAGACTGAAGCGGCGATTGCGGCGATTGGGAGTGCTGGTCAGTAGTAAGTACACCAGGGATCTCCTCGTCCAAGGCCAGCTAGGTGCTGCAGGTTATCATTCACCACTGACTCCTGAGAATCTACATATCATATGTAGCTTGGTAACCCTTAGCGTTAACCTGACATGTTGTGTCGGGAGGCAAGGCGGAATTGGTGGTTGTAACCAAGTTCTTGATTCAAAGTTTCGAATCATCCCTTCAGGAAGAGATGGTGGGTCAAACATGCATTTTCTGCGACGATGTTCACGCGGCGCATCCGTGATTCCGTACAGAGTACCTACGGAGTGTACAGAAAACAATGCACAATATTCGTCAGTACAGTACAGTACATATGTACTACATATGTTGTTCCAAATGCCTCAAGAATATGATGTAGCCTTCCGGCTCCTATCGCGAGCAAGTCTTGGACGCCGTTGCGGGTTTCCCGCTTCCAGGCAAAGAATGTACATAAGCGGACGACCCCTTTGGTCTGCCCATGATTCTGTGCGGCATCGGTGCGCGGCAGGCGGCTCCCGACGCTTTTCCACTTGCACATCTCGAGGAACTAGATCGGGCTTAATTTTGATAAAGATGATCAACTCGGCACGTGTGTTCCTACATACCTACCTCCTATGTAGTATACACGCTGTGGTCTCCCATCGGTCCTTGACTCAATTATGTACCATCTCTTGGATCACTGACTAGGTACTAAGTCACTACATGTAACCTTACTTCTGATCCTCTTTACCCCTACCGAAAACGACCCTTATTCCTTGGCGGCAACGACGAATGGAGGTATTAGGATCTACCCATGCGCCCTTGCGCCAAGAGAATGGCAAAGCAGAGGTGGGGCGTTGGCTAGCGGCTAGGTAGGTACCTAAGCTTTCCTGCAGTACCTGACGCCGGACGGAGTACATCAAGGTACCAGGTAAGTTGTAACGGCACTCGGAACACCCCACCATTGATTTCTTGGCCTCAACCAAAGACATTTGTGTTCTCTGTCCCGCCCAATCTCTTCTCTACTCCGTAGACTCGCTCGCTCGCCCTTCTCGCTCGTATCCTTCCAAAGTCTCTTGCCTCAAGCAAATCCAGCAGCTTGACGCAGTCTGTTTATCTCCGTCTATCTATTCATCCCACGGCTTTATTGACGAGCTAATTTCTCAGGTTTGTTCCTTTTCTTGTTGCCACTGCTAGCCCCCACCGTTTTGGTAGCTTCTCAACCTTTGCCCCTCACCGTCCGTTGGCAGAAGAGAAGTCTGTCTTTAATCATTCCCATTCCTCAGACTACTCGAGCTACCTGATCAGTCCATCATAAGCTAGAATCATTATTAAAGCCCTTTTTTTTTGACCAGAACAGACACGACACATCTCTTACAATGGCGACTAGTCAATCCCACTCGGTTAGCATCATGGCCGCGGCCCAGAAAGATCACCTCGACACCGGCGGCAGAGTCGCCTGGTTGGCTTCGCTCGACACTACATATAGTCCCGAGCGCAATTATCGCCGATCTGCCATTATCTGCACGATTGGCCCCAAGACCAATTCCGTCGATGCCATCAACAACCTACGTGATTCTGGGCTGAACGTGGTCCGGATGAACTTTTCACATGGTTCATACGACTACCATCAGTCTGTTATTGACAACACGAGAGAAGCTGTGAAGTGTCATGCTGGTCGCCCCGTTGCCATAGCTCTTGACACCAAAGGCCCTGAGATCCGGACTGGAAACACTAGAAACGATGAAGATATTCCTATCTCGGCCGGCAAGGTGATGAACATCACCACCGATGAGAAGTATTCTACCAGCTGTGACACCGAGAATATGTGAGTCTTCAGTCTCCCCTCCGCCAAGACAAATCGCCTTGTCACCTGCGACCCTCTACGCACTTTCAACACGACCAAGGACTGACGTGTCTCTCGAATTGTAGGTATGTCGATTACAAGAACATCACCAAGGTCATCGAGCCTGGCCGTGTCATCTACGTCGATGATGGCGTCTTGGCCTTCGATGTGCTCAGTATCAAGGACGACAAAACTGTGGAGGTCCGTGCAAGAAACAACGGCTGCATCTCATCGAGAAAGGGGGTCAACCTACCCAACACAGATGTCGATCTTCCGGCTCTTTCGGAAAAGGACAAGGCCGACCTGAAATTTGGTGTTAAGAACAATGTTGACATGGTATTTGCATCTTTCATCCGCCGTGCTCAAGACATCAAAGATATCCGCGCGGTACTGGGTGAAGAAGGCAAGCAGATTCAGATCATTGCCAAGATCGAGAACCGCCAAGGTCTGAACAACTTCCCAGAAATTCTGGAGGAGACCGATGGTGTGATGGTGGCACGAGGTGATTTGGGTATTGAGATTCCTGCTGCCGAAGTCTTCGCAGCACAGAAGAAGCTCATTGCTATGTGTAACATTGCCGGAAAGCCTGTTATCTGCGCGACCCAGATGCTCGAGTCTATGATCAAGAATCCCCGTCCCACTCGCGCCGAGATCAGCGATGTTGGCAATGCCATTACTGATGGAGCTGATTGTGTCATGCTGTCTGGTGAAACGGCCAAGGGCAGCTACCCTTGTGAAGCTGTGCGAGAAATGCACGAAGCGTGCCTGAAGGCCGAGAATACCATTCCTTATGTCTCGCATTTCGAAGAGATGTGCACCTTGGCCAAACGCCCGGTGAAAATTGTCGAGTCTTGTGCCATGGCCGCCGTACGAGCCTCACTTGACCTCGCTGCCGGCGGTATCATCGTTCTCTCAACCTCTGGAGAGTCTGCTAAACTGCTTTCTAAATACCGTCCTGTATGCCCTATTTTCATGGTCACTCGAAATGCAACGACTTCCCGGTTCGGTCATCTTTATCGTGGAGTTTATCCATTCCTATTCCCTGAAGCGAAGCCGGATTTCAACAAGGTCAACTGGCAGGAAGACGTTGATAAACGCATCAAGTGGGCTGTCAATCACGCATTGGAGCTCAAAGTTCTTGCACCTGGTGACACTGTGGTCGTTGTGCAGGGTTGGAAAGGAGGCATGGGCAACACCAACACGCTGAGAATTGTCCGAGCTGACCCTGAGCATCTGGGAATCGGACAAGCCTAAAATAGACGATGAGACATAGAAGATGAGACTCTGTATTTAATGGCGACTCCGTAGGAAAATTGAGTGGACAATGGGCCGAGGTTGCTCTTATTTGATATCCATTGTGCCCACGTTTGAACACTGACGGCTGAACAAATTGCTCTTCCCATCCGAACCAGATTACTCCATGCTTTTTCGCACTTAGTACGAATATCCTAAAATTGGAAGCTAAAGAGGGGCAATTGAGACAACCCAGTTTCGTTTCGATCTTTTCAGTTGGGTGTCTATCATGGAAGCTTCCGCCGCCGCCGCCACAGCGGTTTAGCATTCTATAGAACGTTACTCTTCTAGTCACGGTAACGTATCTACGGGAATGTGACTTCAAGCTATGCTTCCGCTGCTGGATGTTCATGATGAAGTGCCTTCCTACTGACTCACTTGAAGCACGACTGCATGTTGTCTGTGACTACAGTTTTGCTCCCATTTTGTTGTTCTGCTCTGACGACTCCCTTGTGCTGAAAAAAAAAATGAGTGGCATAGGAATCGCTATGAGACTGTCTTGAAAGTTGGGACATTCGACTAAATTTTACTCGTTACATACGAAACCACCGATTCAACTTCTACGCTTTATTGTGTCTAATTCTCCAGAAAATTTGCCAGCGCTTACCGGAGGAGCTCTTTGTAAACTTTTCTTTCCTACTCCCAAAGACTCAGCTTTGGGACAGAGCATGCGACCATCGAATTTTCACCTCGCCGTTATGAACGTTAGGGATTTTGGCCAGACACGGCAAGGACGCACATATGTAACCATTATACACCGTATCTAAACCGTGACACAGACAATGCAGAAAGCAGACAGTTGTGAACTTGTGATGCCAGTAATGTAGCCTTGAGCCGCAAAGACATCACCAAATTTTATGAAAGCAGAAAGTTTACACAATGTGCTCCGATATAAAGATGCGATTCAAGTCGGTGTATGACGTGATTCGAATACATATACCTGTGCCCTTGATACCTGCGTAGTGCGTAGGCAATTTGGTTTGTGATATATCACAAGCGCGAAATCTGAGAAACACAGAGTTCCTGGCCCCGCTGCATGATATGTAAAAAACAGCTTTCGACTGCTGATTGCCAAATTTGTAGCAAACTTTCAAGTGCCCGAGCCTCATTCTCCCTGACTTGTTTCGGATATTAAGAACCACGGAGCGTTCCGATAGAGCCGCGCCTCTACTTCGACTTCGACGCAGCCTTTTCGGCTTGGGCCCGCTCATATATCCAGTCGTTCAACCCGTTCTTGTTCCTAGATTTTTGCATACGTCAGAGTCTGAAGAAATCCGAGGTACTGCACAATAAGATTACCCACCTCGCAATCTCTATGGCGTAAAATTGCATTCGTGGAACTATAAGTAGGGAGTGTTAGAGGACAAGGTACTAGGCACGGTTGATCGAAGTGATGTAGAGTTCCTACCAAAAATAGTATTGCTCTCCTCGTACTCCATCTTGGAACTATTTCGAACCATGGTTCCAAAGTTGTAGTCATCAATCTTCTTCTCATACGCCATCATGAAGCTTCTCCAGCGCCCCTTTCCATCCTTGCTCTTCATTTCATCTTCATCGATAGTGGCCTCAGGATTGAATTCGGGAAATGCTTCTTTGAGATGGTCGTATATCTCATCGTCCAATTTTGTAAGTCGCAAACTTGAGCCCTTAACCTTTTCAAGAATTGACCAGTATGTCTGCATATGTTGAACGACTGCCCGCAGTTTTAGCGAGCGGAATCATTGGCACGAGCGTATGCAACGAAGAACTGGCGGCGCACCTTTGACAGCAAACTGCTTTTCCATCTACAATTTAATCGCTAAGGTCAGCATCGCAATTGAGGCTTGGCCACGTCAAGGTCATCACTCACATCCTCCATATTTCCTGCTTGCTCCGCGTCGAAGCCTTGGGGCACATGCCCCCCCGAGACAGACATGCTCTCCATTGGATCCATTTCGGTGATAGTATGCTGCGCTTGATCGTCTTGAGGTTCCCGGGGCGCGTTTTGCGATTCTGCCTGTTCCAAAGTTGAGAGAAATGGCAGTCAAGCAATATCACTGCAGAGGCCGCGAAAAAATGATGCGATCGAATTCGTCCGCCTACCAACGTGGGGTTGAGCCGACTTTGGAAGTTTCTTTGGAGGGGCAGTTAGGTATGTAGTACCTATGACATAGGTACGCATGTACGGAGAGGTACCTGCATATGTACATTAGGTACTTGTCTTAGGTATGTACCTTGCACCTCCATAGTGTTGACACGGGACCTACAGGAGCACCCTCATCACTTGCAAAGCTGCATGTCATGTTGCGTACCCTACCTACATAGGTACATACATAGATAGTTACCACCAGTCTTATTCGACCTCACCTGCATTTTCAATTTCAAGACAATACCTAGCTAAGATGTACTTGTGTGGATTACCTCTGTCCCTTTGTGTTACGACACTTTGCTAGTCAAAAGCAACACCAACATGTTCCTCGACAATAGTAAGGCCGCACAATCTCAATTTGCATAGTATTATTCTCAGGACCGGCGATCACAAGAAAGAATCAGATTTTTAATTCGGCATCCCTCACTGCGAAGAAAACATAGCTTCCGCAGGATGTCCCACCGTCATCATGAAATACGACATACCTATTTCTTCTCGATATCGAGTCGGTGTATGATCGATCCACGCTTTCGCTGGACAGACTCTATTTCCATTCCATTGAGCGATCGTTCATTCAGCTATGCATCTCAGACGCATCTTATCCAACTCTCACCAAAGTGTTGATTCGGCTGACAGCCCAAATCGGCTGGGCCCCTGTAAGACCATCACTCTCTGCCCTTGGACAAGTCTGTTTGCGTTTACGAAGAAGACTCATGTGGGGATTCTCTTGGCTGCACTCGCAGCAGCTGCTTGTGTTGCATTCCTTAGAACAATTTTGTCGGTGTTATTAGGGCGTATATTTGGGGTCATATCTCAGCTCGGAGATGAATCACGTTCCGGACAATCTGCCACTGTGGAGATTTCAAAATACTGCATTATCCTCGTAGGACTCGGCTTCGGTAACTGGGTCGCAAACAGCTCCTTTCTCACATTTTGGATGATATTTGGCGAGCTTCAGGTCGTTGAAGTCCGGAAAGAGGTCACCTCTTGTCTGCTGTCCAAGAATATTGAATGGTTCGGACACCTCAAAGATGGCCTCGAGGGCCTGCACATCAGAATTAATACGTAGGTCCAGGAGCCAGCAGACTTGGAAGACAGCACAATAGCCATTTCGAGAGTCTAATAGCTAATCTGAGTCTCCAACAGACAGACGCACGATCTCCAGTCAGCACTGTCAAAAGTGTTGGGTTGGATTATATGTGATACCATCAGCTCATGTGCTTCCATTGGCATAGCGTTGTATTATTCATGGAAACTGACCCTGGTACTCTTGTCTACCCTTCCCGTTTCGTTCCTGATACTTGCTCTATCTACTCGCAATCTCGACTCCGACGTCTTGCTTCAGAAACAGTGGTTGCAAAGTGCTTCCTCAGTCGCCGCCTCCTCCCTTAGTGGCATTGACATTGTCCAAGTATTTTCTGGCTCAGGTCGAGAAAAGAGACTCTACGGCCGCGCTCTGAAACTTGCCGCACGACACTTCGTGGCACAAGCTCGCTGCAACTCTATTCAAAGGGGATATGTTGCCTTCTGGTCGATGTCCATTTTCGTGCTGGGATTTTGGTATGGGCTCGGTCTGATCGAACAAGGCCTCTCGCCCGGACACGTTGTGACAACGTTTTTTGCGGTGATCACGGCACTTCATGGATTCGAGTCATTCGCTAGCCATTGGCTCGTGCTATCCAAAGGAAAGTCCGCTGCTCAATTTCTTCGGAATCTGGCTCGGCCAGAGCAGGTGTCAGATACCTCGGGCCGTTATGAGGGCCATGTCGAATTGCATACATGTGCTGGAAATCTTCAGCTGGACCAGGTAGGTTGCTAGTCTCGATGGTGCTTTATATTCCCTGACTCAGACTGACAATGAGCGAAGGTCGAATTTGCCTACCAGGCAAATGCCAAACACAAAATTGTAAAGGGAGTGACTATGAAAATACCGCCAGGTCAATTGACGTTTCTAGTCGGAGATAGCGGGTCAGGGAAAAGCACACTATGCAGCCTCATGGCCAACTTGCTCACGCCTATCGCTGGAGACGTGCTGATCGATGGATGCTCTATTGACCAAATCCAGCCAGGCTGCCTGAGCAGGCATGTTTTGTTAATCGATCAGACCAGCTGTGTCATTAACGATTCTCTCTTTAACAATGTGGCATTTGGGTCTACGTGCCCACAAAATGTCTCGGCGACGGAAGTTCAACAGGCTTGTGCTTTTGCCAAACTGGAGTCCACGGTGTCGCAACTTCACAGCGGGTTAGCTACCATCGTCGGCTCAAAAAGTCCTAACCTCAGCGGTGGACAGAGACAAAGGCTTGCCTTGTCACGAGCTTGGATTCGCGATCCCGCGATACTGATACTTGATGAGCCCACGAGTGCTCTGGATCCTGCCAGCCAACTCCTAATTATGAATGCCATCAGGGAATGGCGCAAGGACAAGACCACAATAATTGTTACACACGACATGTCAAATATAAGAGACGAAGATTTTGTCTTCATCATGGAAAGTGGTATGATCAATCGACAAGGACGCATGCGAGATCTTCAAGACGCCGCTTCAGTGCCCCTCGTTTCACTTCGGCGCAGTACATCGGATCAAGCAGGCATCGAGCCGGCTTCAAATAGACTGAATCGTTATTCGAAACCCCGGACTTATGCCTTGACCGAAGTCCCCAAAACATACCTTCAACGCGCCGCACCATCTTCATATTCATTTCAGACAAAGGGAATGCGCAAGAGCTTCATCGATGGCTGGCACATAGCAGACGATTTGTCAAGAAAGCAACAACAGTTTTCAGCTTACTTGGACGTACACTTCTGTACAGCTGACCCAAGCTTCTCACTTGAAGGGCCTGAAACCCGTGAGGAACCAGAGTTTGTTTCAAGGCAAAGAAGCGGTAGCTCCATTGTCCCATCTGATTCGAGTTCTAGAGACGGAAGTTCGATGACGATGCAGGTTGACTGCAAGAATGACATTGCGAACATCGAAAAACAGACTACACCCCCAGACACGCCGCCATGTGACTCGGTTCGAGTACTAGCTTCCACCGTATGGACATCTCTGGGCCTCAAAGATCGTCTTTGTTTCTCCTTGGCTCTCTTGCTCTGCTTGATATCTGCAGCTTCGACACCCGTGTTCTCTTTCTGCCTGGCCAAATTGATGGGTGCGATGTGGTCCAGGACAGACAAGCTCCAACAAGGGCTCAGGTGGGCAATGTATCTCATCGGGATTGCCATAACTGACGGCGTTTGCACTGGCGGAGGCCACTTTCTGTTCGAAAAGATTAGCCAGATATGGGTTGATCGACTTAGGCAAGACATCCTTGGCAAGGTGCTGGACCAGCCGAGATTGTTGAGATGTCATGTGACACGAGACATTACAAAACAGCTCAATCGATGTCTTGACAGAAATGCTGAAGAAATGCGCATCATAATGAGCAAACTTCTGCCAGTTTCGCTAGTCGCGGTGGCAATCCTGGGCATATCCATTTCGTGGGCAATGACAATGTGTTGGAAGCTTGCACTGGTCGCGCTCGCGCCTCTGCCTTTGTTTGTACTGGCTATCAAGATGTACGTCGGAGTCAGTTCAAAGTGGGAGCACAAGAGCAATGAAGCTGCTTCGGATTCCAGCGCCACATTGGAAGATGTTCTGCTAAACTCCTCCTTCATTCGAGCCTTCGGATTAGGCCCGTACTTTGATGGAAAGCAAAGTGCTACGGCAAAGAAGGCTTGGCAAATAGGACTTCGAAGAGCGCTCTACGCCAGTCCATGGTTTGGACTTTACCAGTCCATCACTTTGCCTCTCATTGCACTGATATTTTATTACGCCACGTCCCTAATATCGCAACAAACACGCGATATAGGCATCAACGATATTGTCCAGGTTGTAAACCTTCTTCTTTTTAGCATCGGAACGTCCCTGGAGCTTCTGAACGGGCTTCCCCAGCTCACCGCCGCACGCGTGACAGCAACAGAACTTCTCCGTTATACGAAGGTGACAATAAACGCCGACGCGAGCGAAGGAACTTCAGTACGACCCGACTCTCCATTGCCAGCCCAAATGAGAAGTGTAAACTTAACCGCTGCTCAAACTTCCACCAGGATCCTGAGAGACATAAGTTGCGATATAAATCCAGGCTCATTTGTAGCCATTGTTGGGCCATCTGGCAGCGGCAAAACCACAATGCTGTCGCTTCTCCTCGGTTTGACTACACCGGACATCTCTTGCAAGACTAATGATCAACCCCCAGAAATTCCACTTCGCTTTGGAGGTATTCCATACCCCGTTCTCGACATGCAACACGTGCGCTCAAAAATGGCGTATGTACCACAGCAGCCATTCTTGTTTCCGGCGACCATTCGAGATAACATTGCATACGGCACCTCCGCTGCATGCCCCAAGTCTGTACAAGAAATAGTGACCCAGGCTGCGAAAGCATCAGGCATCCACGATTTTATCATTTCGCTTCCCGATGGATACGACACAGTCGTTGGCGACGGGGGACAGGCGTTGTCAGGTGGGCAGGCCCAGCTAGTCAACATAGCTCGCGCGTTGGCGAGGCAGCCTCGTCTTATCATCCTGGACGAGCCATCGAGTGCTCTGGACCCGGAGAGCGCTGCGCATGTCCGCGAAACCCTGGCCTTGTTCACCCAATCGCCTAGCTGGCAACAAGACGGTATGGCCGTCGTCGTAGCAACTCACAGTATCGAGATTATGCGAATGGCGACAGAGATTTTCGTCTTGAATGAAGGCTTCATGGTCGAGCAAGGAACATACGGGGATTTGATGGCAAGGCGACGGCATCTGTGGAGACTAGTCAATCAGCCAAAGGAGAATGTATCTGCTCCAAATGACACTTGACCTCCCTCATTGGGATCCGAGTCTGGTGCTTAATATCATACAAGAGCGCTTTTCTTTATGTGCATCGTGAACGACATGATACGTACTTTTTTTTTAAACAATGCTTAAATTCTTGCGCAAAGCCTATAATTAGTCTTGATATGTGATGTGTAAATGCTATATCGTCGTGGCGAAGGTGGTGGAAAACCTCACTTTCACACTTCACGTAACGTATATACTGTTCCATAGACTGGCGAAATTTTACAACATGGTTGTTCAATTTGCATGTCTCATCTCCGCTTAGATCGCAAGAAAGTCTCCCAAGTCACAGAGGGCCTCTGAGGAGTGACGACGGACCGTGGTCGGGTGGGCTCTACCCATACATGTGTTGCTGGTCGTCTTTGCCGTCTTGCTGGCTGTTCCTCTTCGCAAGGCTTAACATGCATGTACTTCATGAGAAATTCGTCTTGGCTGGGCGGTATGTCGAGATTGGTCCTCGGTTGGAGGATAGAGTCTTCTCGTAATGTCTCAGGGTGTAATTCCAGTTTGTGCTTTGTGCCAGTTGGGCGACCCAGGCGAGCGGCCTGTATCAAGGCTTGAAGATCTATCTGTGCTTCATCATTATCGCCCGTTGATTCTGTCAGAGCCTCAGACGTTTGGGCTTGGTTTGTTGAAGTTTCGCTTCGTGTGGAGCGACTTGCTCGACAATCCGGAGTTTTGATATCGATATTGACACGAGTTGCGCCCCGTGAGCTCGTGCGTATTTCCGTCGCGTTTCCGATCGCCTCTTGCCTGCTTCGGGTGTGAAGAACAGACAAGCAGAAGCACCAGTTTCTAAATGGCAGGGTGAGCCAGCGAAGAAACCGCCCTACCTTTTGAAAAATGGATGCAACGTGTCTATCGGGAATCTGGCGGATCAGAGCGCCAAGCGGAAGCGTCAATCCTCCAAACAGCAAGCTCCATCCCCATTGCGCGCCCGTTAAGGGAACGGTGTCAAATGCTTCACCACCTTTGAAAATTATGACAAATTGACCAACAACTGTGAGCATTTGAACGCCAATGAACCAAGGATTCCGAAGAACTCCCTGGTACCATATGTCGAGCTTGTTGTCAACCCTTCGACAGTTATGCTGGTTGAAAAACTGCATCCAGACGTAGATGTTGAATACTAGAGTTTGTAGCGATTCGATCTCGGCCTCAGTCTGCGGATCAAAAATTTCCCATTCGGCATAATGTACAACGAAAACAACAGCCAGCTGATATAGTGATTGGCCAAGAATCATTTTCCACATCGTTATATTTATGATCGGAGCATTCCGTGGTTCTGGCTTTCGTTTGAGGAAGTCTGGTGACGGGTGATCTGTAGCTAATCCTAGTGATGCAAATATATCCATGATGAGATTAATCCACAACAACTGGACTACTGTGAAAATGGAGTCGCCCACGAGTTCGGAAGTTATTGCAAGTATGCCAGCCGTAATGTTGATGGTGAATTGAAACTGAGGTACTTTCCTCATCAGCCTACTTCATCCGTTTCAAATCCGCAGCCAGAGTAGTTGATTGTGTTTTCGATATATTACAGGGACTTACTTGACAAAACTTCTTCACGGCATCGTTGATCGTGCGACCCCAGCTTAGCGCCTTGACGATGGAGGCAAAGTTATCATCGAGAAGAATAATAGAAGCAGCTTCCTTTGCGACCTCTGTGCCCTGGATACCCATCGCAAACCCAATATCTGCTGCCTTGAGAGCCAGTGCATCGTTTGTGCCGTCTCCCGTCACGGCCACAGTCTCGTTCATAGATCGCAAATGAGAGACGAGAAGCAGTTTGTCCTCCGGGCTGGACCTGGCCAGAACTTGGAGGCGAGGAATGACAGCATTCCGCTGTTCGGAGCTAAGACTGCGAAACGTTGGTCCATCCATCGCAATGCCTCCACTGGAGTAAATACCACATTCGCTGGCAACAGCCGCGGCAGTAAGGAAATTGTCTCCTGTGACCATGCGGACGAACACTCCAGCTTCTTGGCACTTCTTGACCGAATTGATGACCTCGAGCCGTAACGGATCGCGTATTCCGAAGACGCCAATGAAAATCAAGCCTGACGCAAGCCACTCAAGATTTATGGAAGCTGGGTCATCACTGGAATGCTCGATCACTTCAGATTCGTCAAAATCTTTATAAGCAATCGCGACAGGGCGAAGCATTCTGCTAGCGTACTCCTGAATGATGTCCCGAAATCGACACCTGTCTTCTTCGGACAATCTAGCAGTCGTCAGCTGGTACGTGTGGTCTTCAACGACAAAAGCACAATACTCGAAGATAACCTCAGCCGCGCCTTTGATAAGGAGCCTGTATCTCCCAGATGAGAGCCTAATGAGAACTGCCATCCACTTTCGCGAAGACTCGAAAGGGAGCATGACAACGACAGGTGTTTTGGCTCTTTCAGTTCCCAGAAGCCCCATGCCGAGATGGTCTCGACTAAAATTCAGCAACGCTGTTTCCGTACTGGACCCAAAATAACTGGAAGACTCAGAACTGTCGCTTTCAAAAGCGGTGGAATTTAATGCGATGCTATCTTTGATTATACACTTGACTTCGGAAGACATGGCTGCTACAAGCGAAGCTGACCCGTCTGCCCTAGTGATGGTGAAATTCGGCACCGACTGCCCCTTTTCAACGGAAGGTGCATCCATGTCATCGAAAGCACCGTCGAGAGCGATTCGGCCGGCGACGACTGTCATTTTATTCTGCGTGAGGGTCCCCGTCTTGTCAGAGCAAACGCACGTAGCGTTGCCCATGACCTCGCACGAGCGAATGAGCCGGACAAGATTGTTGTCTCGAAGCATGCGCGTCGTAGCGAAGGCCAGAGCCACAGTGACATTCAGCGCCAGCCCTTCTGGAACTGCAATAATTACTACAGTAATAGACAGGATAAGAAGTTGCAAAAAAGCCTCCGCCTTGTTTGATGGCCCTTCATTCTTCATTGACTTCAGACGTAACAAGAACCGAATGAACAAGATGACGAAAAAGATGGCGCCAGCGATGGCACCAAAAACGATGAGCTGCTTGCCAAGTCGCCCCAACTTGGCTTGCAATGGCGTTTCTTCGATATCTTCATGTAAAGACATAAGAGTGCGACCGTACGTGGAATTGACACCAACTGACAGAACGAGATAGCGCCCAACGCCTCGTGAGACTGTTGTTCCACTCAGAATAAAGGGATCGGCCAGAACAGCATGAGACGCGTCGTGGTCGCCAGATACAGTCTTTTGAACCATGCCAGATTCGCCAGAGATGGAGGTCTCATTGATGTAAAGGCCACAAGCCTGAATTAAAACGCCATCAACCGCGATAACTTCCCCTGCCTCGATATGCATGATGTCCCCGACCAAAACCTGGGTAATGTCGACTTGTTGCGCTCTGCCGGATCTGAAGACAGTCACCTCGCGATGCTTTTTCCGATCGTTGAGCTTTTTGAACTTGTGGTCCTTTTGCCAGTCGTTGGCAGCGCTGGCCAAGACAATGATGACAATAGCAATGACAACAGTCACGCCTTCAACCCACTCGATGTTTGAGGATCCTTCTTCTGCCGTGACAGACTGGTAGATACCAACGGCCAGAGAAATAAAGGCCGATATTGTGAGGAGAATGAGCAGCTTGTCATTGAAAGCGATCCACATGAGCTTGAAGAAGGATTTCTGCCTCCGGCGAGGGTGTCGATTTGTCCCAAATATTCGTTTTCGATCCGCGAATTGAGAGATGGAATTGTCTCCAAGTCGAAGAGCATGATGTATATGGGGCATCGCCGTCGGCGAAATGTTCATCAAAGCAGCAGGACGGGACTCTCGGCCGGCGACCACCGCTTCGTCGAAAGAAACAGAGCCGTCGAGTTTGGTTTCATCGACACTGAGACCAGCGGCGATGTCAGTCCGAAGCCCGGCTGCGAGACCACGAAGACCGCCAAAGAATTCCAGAGCTTCGAGGCTGCGCAAGGTAAGAAGTTTATGCAACTGCGAGGGCGTGAATGCGAAATTGTTGAAAGATATGGGAGAAGGCTCGCGCAGTTCCTCAGCTAAAGGTCTGGGATTTTGGCCGGCTGAGCCATGATGGTAATGGGACTCATGGCGCTGTGTTGAGTGTATGCGATTTGATTCCATCAAGGCACAGCCTTGTCGGCAGCCTCCTCTGGAAGCGTGTGGATACACTCAATGATTCAGAGTTCTTGAGGCTTCACGTGGCGAAAGTGCGATTGTTCCAGGGAAGCATAGTTATACGAAGTCGCGACGTTCCAGTTGCTGATGTTGTAGAGAGGAAGGGGCGAGGGCGGTAACTCGTAGTCGGCCCAACTTGCAAGCTCGATCTAGGTACGGAGTAGGTAGGTATTTACTTCGCAAAAAGGTCGCGGAGAGTGGGAGGGACATTCGTCATCTCGTCGTAGGAAACTTATCCAACGCACAAGGATCTGCGGTTACTCGACACGTTATGACGCTGAGCTTGGCCTAGAAAAGGCGCGTCTCCCCGGCGCCAGGTGCAGGCAGCAGGCCTTAGGTACATCATACGTGTACTGTAGGTACATATTGCAGTTGCGAAATGCCAAGGGGCCGGGCTGTGAGTGGCCCACTGTCCACATGCTAAAAAATCGCAGTGCTGAGTGAGAGTCTGAGTCCTGACATGTTGTAAACTTGTACAGTGGTGTACGGAGTACAGTCCCTCGGAGAAGATAACGCCCAAAGCCATATCGGACTCCTGTTGGATTACCACGCCTGTTTTTTTTTTTCACATTTTTGCAAACGTGCCACAAAATTTTCAAAAATGCTTCATTGAGCAGGGTCTATAATATCATGAAGTCTCAATAATTGACTGCATCAATAACTTACTTACCACCCATTGAAATGTATCAAGTGGAGGAAGTTTTGTGTTATTTTTGCGGGGCCACTGTATGTACTTCCTAGCTCTCCGTACGGAGTACCTTATTACTGTACCAGTGTACCTAGACCTAGGTATGTACCTATTGCAATGGGGCGTCAAAAAGGAGAATTATGGCAAGCTTCAATCCAAGATGCTATGCCACGTGCCTTCGCGGATGCAAGGGAGCAAGAATGTAGCTTCCGAATTCCTTGAATTCCTTTGGTCCTCCTTCCCTCTTCCTTCTCCGTCCTTCCAGCCCTCCTTCCGTTCTTTCGGTCTACCAGGTATCTTTCTTTCCCTCTGCACCACAGGGCTAAATAACCTGGTAATTACATACCTAGCTTGGCAGCGAGCTTGGCACTCCTCGTCACGAAAGAAAGCCACACGGACACGGGTGACAGGGAGGGTGGGTGGTCTAAAATGAGAGGCAACAGCTGTGTGCTCTGTACATGTACGGAAGAGATTGGAACGGAACCAAGTGCAGACTTTTAACGCCACCCTTCTTCTTCCCGCGAGACGTCTCAGCTTTCAAGCCTATTTATCGGTTCGCTGAAATCCAGAGATTGTGGCACGGACGTAGAGCGTCAACGCCTCCGCGGCATTCAACCGACCTTCACCATCTCGCGTGACGAGGTTCCGAAAAGCGAGTGCAAGCCGTCAATTTGGTCTCATCCAAAGAATGAGGCCCAGATCCGCGTCGGGTAAGCAATCAGTCTAAAGAGGCGAGCAAGTGCTACGCCGGCCTTAGTTGTGGTCCCTCGGTCCCAAATAGCGAACCGATCAGATTTGCCTTGACCTGGAGAACGAGATGGATTCCTCGGGTTTCTTGCCTCTCAGCTGAGTGCAAAAATGGCGCCTGGTCGCTCAGTTTGCGCAACCGAGCTAGGCATCCCGCGTGTGTGTACCCAGCTTGCTCAGCTGCGAGCCATGTTCATGTTCAACCCAGGCTCCAGTGATGGAACTTGCGATGGGAAAGCTCATGACTGTGTTCCCTCGCCACGGAGAGAAGTACGGGCGATGTCTTGGGGTGACAAGAACGGTCTCAAGCATAGGTGTAGCAGAACTTGCTTTAACTTTCTATCCTGTGACGGGGGGTACGCCTTCCAACATAGTAGACATCGTTTTGCGATGAAGCAACGCTGTAGCCTGTACCACAATTACACCACTTACTGAAATATAAGTATCTTCTACTCCTCGGCGGACTGAAGTTCGATGCTTTGTCTCGAATCATAGAACAGTATTGTACTTCGATGAGGTAGAAGGGTGCCTACCTTTGGGAATTCATTCAATCTTGTTCATTTTATCCCGAACGACGAATAATGTTGAGGCGAGTGCTCTCCATACTCAGTCTCATGACGCCATGTTACGCTTCGCCGCCTAGCATCCGCGATGACACAAATGGCTCCATAGCACCAAGAGTAGTGGTTGTATCCATGGTCAGTCTATGTGGCACTTTTTTATACCGCTATCTGTCAACATCTACTGAGTACTATCCCGGATAGTGGCATCCAGAGGCACAAATATGGTACAGTCGATTCCAGGAATCAAATCTGGGAAATCTCACCGCAAGGTCAACGCCCGTTGCCGGACTTTCAATGCTGTTCCCACGAGTTTTTTGTACAGAGACGGGCATTGTGTGTCAGTTGACCTTGGGGGAGGGAGAAATCAACTCCGCTGCGTCCATGATGGCCTTTGTCCTATCCAACAAGTTCGATCTCCGCAGGACGTATTTTCTCTTTGCTGGAATTGCTGGTGTCAACCCTCACCTTGCCACAATCGGCAGTGTTGCCCTCGCCCGCTACACAATCCAGGTTGCTCTGCAATATGAAATCGACCCTCGCTCACTCCCCGAAGATTGGCCAACAGGGTACATTTCCTACGGACGAAACTACCCCCTCGAGTATCCGGCCATCACATACGGAACCGAGGTGTTTGAAGTAAATGATGCGCTTAGAGAAGCAGCGTACTCTCTTGCATCCAAAGCAAAGCTCACAGATCGAAGTAGCCCGCAGCAATACCGCTCGAAATACTCTGGCCCCGTCTATCTCCATGCCATGGCTTCCAGAGCCCCCAGTGTCGTGAAATGTGACATTGCGACCAGTGATGTGTACTATTCTGGGACAAAACTCGCCATTGCATTTGAGAACACCACTCGCTTATGGACCAACCAGACAGGTACATACTGCATGAGTGCCCAGGAAGAGAACGCAACGTTAGAAGTCATGGTCAGAGGCGCCATTGAGGGTTTAGTCGACTTTTCACGCCTGATAATACTGCGAACTGGTACGTGATACACGCCCGATAATCGCCAAAGCTCCCATATATGATATAACATGAATGCCCCGTGTTTGGAAGCCGCTTGCGATTGTCAACTGACGTACATCGAAACTCATAGGCTCCAACTTTGATAGACCGCCCCCAAATATAACAGATTGGGAGCATCTAACCAGGGCTGATCAAAACGGCTTCATCATCGCCATTGACAACATCTTCAACGCTGGCATTGAAATCGTCAAGGGGATTGTGGCGAACTGGACTTGCATATACAGTCGCGGCATCAAACCCAGTAATTATGTGGGCGACATATTCGGCAGCCTCGGAGGGGATCCAGATTTCGGGTTCGGAAGCTTGACAGGCGGCAAACGAGTCGCACCGGCTGGGAGTAATGACATGAGCCTGGCTACAGTTGAGATGGAAAGAAGGGAACGGTTTGGAGCACGAGCAATGCTTAAATGAGAGCCTGGCATTGAAGCTATGTAGTAATCCATCAGGATACGTATTTCTTTTCATAGAATTGCTTTGCATGCTTGATATCTTTTCAAGGATTAGAAGAAAATTACATATTGGGATAGAAGATAATAATAATCTCAAAGGATGAAAGTACAAAAGGCTGATGAAATTAAACAAATGGAAGTAAAAAAGAAATGGACCAGGAGCTTCACAGAGTTCTTGGGAGTGAAATTGGAGAGAAGAGGGCTTGAGCCTTGCTCACAAGTGACAAGGGAGACAACAGCATTGGGGTTACATTATTCCACAATGCCTATTGCGGTGTAATACGACTCGACAAGCTCACCGTGTCCCCCCAATCCCCTCCGAAATGACGGCACAGCACAGCACATAGAATCACTTGAGGGAAGAGAAGATCGAATGACAATGAGGGAACACTTCTCGCTGTCCTACAGCTTTGCGGGACTGGACTGTATCTTACCATCCAAATCATTGGAGCCACTCATCCTGAGGTCGTCCACCGCAAAGCATGTTCCAGCGACGAGCACCCCACAGTATGGCAAAGTGAAATCCGAGCATGAGCGCTCTGAAACCAAGATTGAGCCACACATGGCCGCCGCGTTGAGGTAGATGACCGTTCCTTCCGTGACTGCTCGTGGGAGGCCAACTCACATGTAGGATAGATTTTGGCCATCCTAGTTCCAACGCCGCTAAGGCTATCAACGGGAACCCGACCTCTATGCTTGCCACATAAGGCCAACAAGGTTGGGATAGAGTGAAGAGCTTCAGAAAAAAGACAGCCAAGCGAGTGACAGACTCGATTACTTCACTGTCTACGTTGACTCCAGACGCGACGCGATGGCCGACGATCCTCAGCTGATAACGGAGTTCTTCACCTCGCGTCCGAGGTGGCGCCATCAGGAGTGGAGTGGCCGACTGAGTCGGATCAGCGTCCGCCGTTGTGAACTCTTCCATAGACAGTGATTTGTGTTGGATGGTTCGTTCCTGCTGATGCACACTGCTAACTCCGCGACTGAGGTGCTCAGGCTCCCCGATTGCCTTTGAGGGCGGCGAGGGCGATTCCAATTCCCGAGACGCTCTTCTACGCTCCGAGAAATTTGCATTGACACCAAGATTTTCGTCTTTTAGCAGTGTTCGTCCTCGTAGGTTATCCTTTCTAAGATCTGATTCGACGTCAGCCTTCACAAGCCTCAAGAGCGAGTGCCACGATTTGGCCAAGCGTTTACCTGAGACCGGCGTCCCGGATGGCGCTGGAGATTCAAGATTTTGAATACGGTTACCTCTGAGTGTTGGGGAGTTTGCGGGCGTCCATTCGTTCTTCGTGATGTTGTCAAGATTGGTTTCGCTTCTCATTGCCAACAAGACTTCGCTCGCACTAGGGCGCTCCGCAGGGTCCAAGGCCAGCAGTTTCTTGAGAAGTTTGTATAGTTTGGACGGTAAATCGGGACGCTCCTGGCGCTCATCCTGAAAACCCTGCCAGTCTGCAATTTCAGCTCGTAGCTGATCAATGTCTTCAAGCTCCTCCTGGATGGCGTTGGCACCTTGATAGGGAAGTCGCCCGAAACACATAAAGTAGAGAATCATACCAAGCGAGAACACGTCAGACTTGGTTGTGAAGTTCCCGTATTGGCCCGACGCATCCAATCTCAACACTTCTGGGGCACAATATGAGATTGTCCCAGTAGAACCAGTCGATTTGCGGACGACATTTTCAGCTTGAACCTCACCAAAGTCGCTGATGAGACAAGTCAATTTTCCAGCCTCACTGTGGAGGAGGCAGTTGCTAGGTTTCAGATCACGATGTATGTAATTTGCGCCATGAAGATATGCCACACCCGAGGTAACATCCTTAAACAAGGAATAAATTTCTTCGAAGGAGAGTTGTGGCCGCGCGGTAAGAGGGTCCAGGGGCATATCCGCGTGGCCTCTAGACCGTCGCCTCATTTGCGCCTTCAACTCTTCCTTTGTCGCCTCCCTCGGAGCACCACCGACGACAAACTGGTGGAGATCTCCAGCATTGCAGTACTGCTGCAGAATGAAAGCGCAAGCGACACTAGGCCCAAATCTTGTCAAGCGGACATCCTCAAGCCACACATGACGGTAGGACACCAGATTGGGATGAGACAGCTTGGCAAGAAGCTCAACTTCTACCAACACCTTTTCCAGCCAGGAGTGGTCGTCACCGACGGGTACCCTCTTGCAAGCAAAATGTCCTAGAGCACAGCCGTCGATTTCATGACGAACCAGCAACACGACCCCTTTGCCTCCCTTGCCAAGTGTCTTTTCTTCCACGAAAAACGTCTTGAAGTAATTCGGGCTAAATGCTTCACGTCGTATCCTACTTCTTTCAGCGTGTGGAGGCGATGCGGCCTCATGGGCGGACAATCGCGCTTTTGCTCTCAGTCGCGGTGAGGCCGCTGGAGTGGACGCGGACTGGCCCTTGGAACTTGCGGCTGATGCGGGCTCGACTAGCCTCCGGACAGGGCTCGCTGGCCTATTACCCAGGGTGAAGTCAAAATTCCCCGCTCTAAGCATTCTAAAGTACTCTGGGTCGACATATTCGTGACTCCTTTCAAAGGGACGGTCGTATGGCCGCTCAGGAGACGGTGAGCGGGCCAAGGGTTGACGACATGTTGGGCATTCGGAGCCGCGAATTTCAAGACGCTGCGACTCAGGATCTCGAACCACGACTGCATTGCGGTGGCGTCTAAAGGCATCGGAAGTTCAAAATATCAGTAAGATGCCACTTCCAGGTGCCTTTACGCCGAGGCGTCAAGGTGCTGGAGCTTGAAGGTGCTTACAGTACGATTTCCCGGCCTTCCTTTGGGTGGTAGGGTATTAGCGACATGACTCCTGGTTCTGAACTCGGGGCGGCATTTCGTATCATGATAAGGTTTTAATCACTGCGCCTGTTGCACTGGCGAGCAGCGACAACTGTCTGCCGGTGAGCACTTGGCTTGTTTCAATACAGACACCCGTTGTTATGGATTAGTCTATGACTAATCGTGGATAGATAAGCGGCAAGGCTGGGATGATTACTTGAGCCTCCCCCACTGGCGTTGGAGGTACTTAA
>SRQL01000458.1:0-22286 GCA_018360575.1 Claviceps sp. LM454 group G7
GTCGTGTGTCCGTCCAATTGGGATCTTTCCAGCCAGCGGATGTGACAAACTTGTCTTTGATGGGATGGAAGTACAGTCGCATATAGCGATAGTTTTGATACTAATCATCTCTCAATATAGAATCATTGCCGTTATATTCGCCTTCATCTGTGTGCTTCTCCTCGCCACTTTTCCTGGCTGGCACGACGAAGAGGATTCCGAAGGTTCCGAGCGCGAAGTTAAGCCCTTCCCTCCCCGAGCGCTATCTCAAGTCTCTCTCGCCATCATCTTCATCGCATCCATCTTCATCCTGGTCTCCGTGCTGTGGCAACACACGGCATCAGTCGCCGCATCCATCATCGCCCAAGACTTTGGCAACGGTTCTGTCAAGAGCGGTGTGGGCACGAGCGCCATGGCCATGGGTTGGTTCTCATTTGCACTGCTTATCATCGTCACGATTGGCCTGCTCGTCATGATATTGAGTATGCGTGTTTTGGAACAAATGGCGCGCGACTAAACCGCCTTCAACCGAGTGCGCATACAAAGCGATGCCACTTGAAATGATGGTATTTTTTTCTTAACTTTGTTTTTGACCTTTCCGTTTCCCTTGCGAAGAGTGTACATATCATGAGCATAAAAGATTCCCCCACCGACTTGGACACGACGGAAAGAAAGATATTTCGATATAGAGGAGGATGCCAAATATCGCATCAGCATCGGAGTTTTTAGGGCGTTCGTGTCTTCTATACCTTTCTACCCCCTTAACTAATCACCACTCTCCATCATGACATCTACCTTATCTTTTACCTCTTCTGTTTCCCCTAGTTTTTTTCTTTTTTTCTTTCATGCTTTTCCTTCTTCTTTTTGCTTATCACAGGATATCGGAAATTGGGTTTGGGGGTCTCGAAACTGGATGAAAACGAAAGCTCTCGTCGACATATTGTCGATTACACGACGCTACGTGGTATACGGAGGAAACGGTCAATGACGAAGGAACTTGGGATGGACGGATGGATGAATGAGCTACTTGATAAACTTGATGTTAATGAAATACCGCGTTGCAAGGCCTTCTGTTATGGGAGTAGACAATCGTCTTAGTGAATGCACGCGTAGCCTGCACTGCTGCAGGCTGCCACTACAGTCGCTGACTGGTCCGACGTAAGTAATACCAGGTTCAGGAGTCCAGGACTCGAATGACGACACTAACATGAACAAATAATGTATTGTATTGACGGTTTTGCTACTCAAGATATGACTGGATATGAAACAGAATCTAAAGATAAAGAAAGGATTCTCCCTGATGAAACGCCAATCATGCATGAGACAAAAGACAGGAGATACGTATCATCTTGTTAAGTTGTTACTCTCCACACGCATGGTGGCATGGCCAGTTCTTCGTCATCGTCATTAGGTACAAGTAATGAATGTATGCAATGGCATACACTCAGAGCATTCCACAACACCAGTCAACATTGAAAGTATGACATCAAGCCTTCGTCTCCAGTTCGAAAGGATAGGCTTCGGTATTCAAAACTCATTCATCCAGGATTCCAGACTGATCAAGCTGGGCTCAGAGAACAGCAAATAGTAATACTTGAGCGTTTCGGCCAACCAGAAACTCTCCATCGTATCAAGAGGTTAGTGCTCCTGGGAGAGGACGTTGGCAATCGCGGTATTGGCTGATGGTGTCCTTGTAGCTTTCATGGTTGCCTCGAACATTGTCCGGCCCTTTTCCATCCAGCTCGCATCACCTGTGATTCGATGCATATACTACACGGATTCTATGGCCTCAGGACTGTGAAAAGCGTCAGCACATTGGCCATTTACACACACGGAGCGGGTCGTCGAATCCGGCATACCGAAGGATATACTTTTCTGAGGAAACGGAACTGAGCCCGCGAGGCACACCCTTCTGGATCTGCTCTTCAACAAACTCCTGGTGCGTAGGGGGCTTTCTAGGCCTTTGACTGTGATGGGGCCTCAAAGCTGGCACTTTTGATGGCCCAGAACGCCGAGGATTTTCTTCTTTGAAAGTTGATAGCTCAGACTTTGACTCCGGAACCTGTTTGTTTCTTGTCTGAGACCTGACGGCGCCATATTCTAGTCCCTTCTCAGCCACCACTGCGTTGACCTCTTCATCACTCGCCCGACTGGTAAAAAGGTCAGGATCTGACGGTGTAACAGGAATCCCGGAAGTTCCGGAACGCTCTTCCAGTGCACTAGTCTTCTCTAAAGCAACATGTGAAGAAGAGAAAGAAGTCTGGGAATCGGTGTTGTGCTCGGCCGAGACCACTTTTCCGACCCTATCAGTTCGTACTCGTACCATGTCTTCCTTCTGACGCTCAGCTTTTCTCTGTTCGTGTTGCTCTATCTGCTGATCACGGCTGTCGGCTAACGGATCAAGCGCCTGCCGCCAAAGTGTCTCATTGAAGCTGCATTGTTTGAACGTAGGACAGGAAACCAGGTATCCGAATTCAGGCATAATGCCACTCGTGGTGGATTGGTATGTCCAGACACAGCCATTGGTGAGTTTTGCGGCATACTCAATGTCTTTTTGACGACCGAACAGCCTTCCTCCAAGTGCATACATACCGCCAATGAAGCATGTCAAGTGTGTCACTTCGTAATTGATGTTGGACACAATGTTTGTGTCGGACTTTATCCCGACTCTAGCCGGGAAGATGATATCCCAATCATCGGGGATCATCGGCCGAAACAGGAGGTGCATATTTATGCCGTCGACTGTGTCTTCATACAGCTTTTGATATTTTGTTTCTTTGCCGCCGAGAAGCAGAATATTCCTAGCACATAGTATGTATGTACATAACATGTAACAAGGTACCTATCTACCTCGGTGGGTGCCTGCCGTTGAATGCAATAGATACATACATATGTATATGATAATGTACCTAGGGTATGCGAGTCGACCCCAAGCAAATGAGGTCATCTAGACATTACCTGCCGAATTTTCTTCAGCGTGACCCCTCTCACTGCACCTGTTTCGATGCAACGAAACACGCAACCGAGTCTAATATTTCATCGCAACCCGCTCAAAGAGCCTGACAAGGTGCCAAGCCTTCCATCATCCATAGTGTTTTGGCCTCCTGTCCTCGAGCATGGATCGTAGCCTCTGTCCAGCTTGCCTCCAAGACAATCCTTCCGAGCATGGTGCGTTGCTGATTCAGCTTGGGCTCTTATAGTATGCAACGTTAAGCCAATACTGGAGCATCCGAGTAGTCAACAAGTCGCGAACCCAGCCAAGACGTCCAATTTCTCAAAAGCGCTCAAGCTGTCACCTGTCTCACATGATGCGTCGCCGCAGCGCACCCTAACGCGACTCAACAGACCAGTCACTGACAACGACGGACACAGATATAATTCTTCATTGTCTTTTCTCTTCTTTTCTTCTTTGGTTTTTCGTCATTACGCCAAAGTTGTTACATCAACATTCCAAGCCAGATCGCCCAACCCAACGCCTGCTTCTTCGTCCCTCCCTGTCGTGAGCCTGCTCACTTATATGTACACGATACTCCAATGATTAAAGGAAATGCCCTCGAATATTAGGGCCGAATTCTCATCATCATTCGCACCGCCTGCCAAATCATTTCTCATTCTGGCACGACAACATCGCCTTCAAGACGAAACCTGGTACGCATCCTTGATTTTGGTATACAGCTCCGTGTTGTAAAAGTTGTAGTCGGGGTCAAGGTCACAGAAAGGATGTTGAGAGAGAAGTACGTCGGCTGTAGGACGATCGAGTGGATTACTAAACAAGAGCATTAGCATGTCCGACTGCATATTAATCGGAGGAAGTGATATCATGCGGGAGGCTGTGGGAGGGACTCTGTGGAAAAGAGAATCGGAGTGGAAACATGGGTAGTACAAGAAGAGCAACAACGCACACTGAGAAACAGTCCATCATGAACGCTACAGCTAATGGCGCGATGGTCTCCTGGACATCCTCCGGAATCGGAGGCGTTTCTCCATTCGCAATTTTGTAGATTGCGCCTACGGCCTCCTCTTTGCTCCATGGTCTCCGTCCGGCAAACATTTCCAACACAACGCATCCGAGACTCCATATGTCCACCTTGGCACTATAGCCTTCAGCTTCAGACCGAATCACCTCTGGCGCCATCCAGAAAACAGAGCCCTGCATTGAGTTACTCTTGTCGTTGCCGTAGATATTATCCGTCTTCTTGGAGATGCCGAAATCGCTGATCTTGCAGGTGCCGTCTAGATCGAGCAAGATGTTGTCGGCCTTGAGATCTCTATGCAATATTCCTTCTCGATGCAGGTAAGCTAGCCCAGATAGTGTTTGACGAGTCAATGACGAAACAACTGACTCTTCAAACTTCCCGTGCTTTCGTAAACATGAGCCAATACTTCCACCCGAAATGTACTCCAAGAAAATGCTGATGCTTGTCTCCTTGCGCTCGCAGCCCAGGTATTGGACAATGTTGTCGTGATCCAGATGTTGCATTGTATCAATTTCCTGGTCCAGCGCGGCCACCATTTCCCGCATTTTAGACTTATCTCCCCCGGCAGCCTTTGCATTTACCTCCACCTCTTTGACGGCCAAAAAGTCTCCCGTGGTGGCGTTCATTCCCAAGTAGACCCTGCCATAAGTACCTTTACCAATGAGCTGCCCTTTGAACCATCGAAATGTCGTCGCTCTCTTGGGTAATGTGTCTTGAGGAATCTCGGGTACCACCATGCTACCACGCTGATCAGGCCGTATTTGCACAATGTTGGCGTTGAACATTTTAGTACTTTTTCTGCGTAAAAGGTTAGTCTGCGAATTGTTGTCTGAGGGTTGCGAAGCGCTCGTGTAACGCTTGTTAGCCTCGTGTGCCCCTCGAGCAACTTCACGGATAGATTTCATCCGACCCAATCCACCTGAACGTCGTATACTTCTTTGGGCTACAACTTGGCTAGCGGCTGTTCGTTCGCTAGCTTTCAAGGTAGACTCATCAGAGCCCAATGTATCGCCGTCATTATACGGTAAGGGTTGGCACGAGGATGGATTTGCCGTAGGGATATCGGTAGCCTGGGGACCGAAGCTGGCTGCTGAATTGGACCTGTTCCGAGGATCATTGAGATTACCCGCTGGCTCACCACCTGCACTATCCTCTAGGACAGGCTCATCAAGATCGAGATTCGGGAAGAAGTCATCCAAGTTGTTGAGCAAGTCATCGGTTGGAGGTCGGTTGGCCCATACATCCTTTTCTATGAATGACTTCCGGCGATTGATTTGGCTTTCCTTATCATGAGAAGGCCAAATATCATTCTCAGCTATTCCTCGAGTTCGTGCACCGTCGTCTGTACCACTCTCAGCGTGACCCATGCCAGTGACCGACTGAGGAGACTGGAAAGCCACGGAGCGAGTTTTATTCTTCCGCGATGTATTGAGTGTCAAGAGCGGTCGTCTGTCTGCAGTTGGTTCCTCAGCCGAGGAGGCTTTACTGTTACCAGAACTAGCGCCTTGCTTTTTGTTCCTGCCAGCAAGAGGGATAGCAAATAAGCCGTCATCGGAGTCATCATCGCTGTCGTTGGCGGGCACTGGCCTGGTCAACAATACGGAAGACGGGCTCGAAAATTGAGTGTCTGCCCCTTTTGAGCCGGAGTCCGATCCGAGAGACTTTCGCTTTGAGCAAAAAAAGTCGGCAGATCCCCTCGTCCTAGAATGCGAAGAGCAAGGGCTGATGTCACCCTGCGGCGACACGGGTTTCGGTCCTATTTGGAGACTCTTAGCATTTGATCCTGAGCTTATTCTGGCAGCTACCGGCATTGACGTGCCTCCAGGAGAGTAGTCAGGCACAACAAATGAAAGATTACCTGGGCTCCAGGTCATTGTCCCAGGAGATCCATTTGCCAGCTTGGGGCTGCCGCTCACTCTCCCGATATCGCTAGTCTGACCATAGTCCGGCCTGGGTAATATTTTCTTACCTGATGGTGGCTGCGACGACTCGCCGCCGCCGTCGAGGATTGATGAGGCTGATGTCGTGAATCCGACAAGATTGGGAGACGCTGATTTGGGTACGTTCGCACTTGATTGCCCAACAGCCCCCATATTTCTGCCAATACCCACAAGAGCGGCTCCGATACCTCCAGTGGAAGCCAAACCCTGCGAACCAGGCTTGCGCTTTCGGTGTCCCTCTGCCGTGTCTCCATCACCACTGAGGTGCAATGCCGAATGCCTTGTACGCAATCCGTCCGTGCTGCTGCTTGACTTTCGCAAGCTTTTGCCTGGCCGTCTGCTCAGCGAGTTGGCCTTGATTAAAGTTGCCGATGGGTCGGTGGGCGGCGCGGGGGGCCGTCGTTGAGGGAAAAGTTGATCGGGCTTCTTGTCTTCGAACGGAGAGACACGGGGTTGATCAAAGTCAACGTTTCGACCTACAATGCCGAAGGTTGACGAGGCTGGAGTGATCGGGCTAAGTTTCTTGTTCGCTTCCTTTCTGATCGCAAGATATGCTTGTTTCCCCCTCTTCATCTCTGCTTGATTTTCGCTGCCTTCTTTAGCCAAAGTCTTGTCATCGATTCCGCGACTGGGTAGGTTTCGCGAAGTCGGCGGCGATGAGCTCGACCGCTGTCGACTAGAGTTATATGTCTCTCGATCCATGCCTGGTGGAAGATAGCCCGGGGAGAGAGACCCAGTGGCGTAATTGGGTGTAGAGACCGTGGCGGCTCTTGTAGGAGAAATGAAAAACTTGAGCGAGCCAGCAGAATCACCCTTGACTCTTTTGTCAGTCAGCAGTTGTTGGTCGTCCAGAGGTACAGCATGATCGAATTTGCCGAGCTCGGTGGCGTATATTGAGTATTGATCAAAATCCGTTAAGCCCAGGTTCAAACATATGGCTCGCCGGATCTCTGAAGCAGATTCAGCTTCTGAAATGTCGCACATGCGGTAATTCCAGTAATCTGTGGTAACCAATACAAACGTCCTAACGCCGTTTGTGCGCCTACGCCTATGCACTGTGACGCCTTGGTCATTCTCATGTACATCTACGCTGACTCCCAACCGCTCTAGGTGTGAATCACTGCCACTCATGGCACCATAGATACTGGCAAGCGATCTTGGCATAGCCATGGGTGATTCGGGAGAGTCACATCCGTCGGGCGAAGGAATCGTGCCGTCACCTCTCGGCTTTTTCTTCCTCGATAGGAAGCTCAGAATGCTTTTATTTTCTTTTGTTGCTGAGGCCGGCGTCTCTCCTCCAGTTGATCTGTTGTCGCCGCCATTATTATCCGAAGGTGAGTGTCGAGATCGCACATCTTGACTTCGAGAAGCTGCAATCGACTCGACGATATTCAAGCCTCGGACAAGAATGGAACCGGAATCAGCAGGAACACTTGATCCATAAATGACCGCGTTAGACGCCGCGGAGTCCGTACTGTTGCGAGATCGGTGTCCAAATTTGGTTGAGGCTGACGATCCAGAAAAAACAGGCGTTTTGGATGATGGAAATGAGAGCTGTTGTGGCACAGGACTGCTGCTAGCGCTTTCTTTGCGCCCCGTTGTCCCACGGAACGCACCGTTTTCAGGATTATCGTTTGAAATTGGGCTCAACTTCCGGGTACCTTCGCTCTCACTGTACTTTATCGCCAAACGATGATCCGAGTCGGAATTCATTGCGCCGCCAGTTATCGGCATTGCTTTTGATCTATTATGCGAGAAGCTTGCCGCGGTTCCCGCCGAATTTGACGGCGTCTGCGAGTATGTTAGGCAGGCAAACACCAGATAGCTGAACATAACGACTTACATTTGGCGACTCAGCCAGTTCATTCACATGGTGTCCAGATATGGTGGTGCCTGAACTTGCCCGATTATGGCTGCTAATCATCTTGGATGGGTCAATGGGCTTGCCCGTAACGATGCTTCGGATTAAACGACGCATGCGCTTGCCCTCGTCGCGCTCTCGAGTCTGGTCCCAGACTGTTCCACTCTTGGAACACTCTTTCATCAACCTGGGATACACTTTCTGGTGCATCATGCCGAAATTCCCACGACCGCCATGCATACTTCCGAGTTCCAAGAAATGTGCTCCATATAGATTCAAGCTTCTAAAGGTTTCTTGCCAGTCCTTAGAGAATTGATGGTGCGCCAGCCATGAGAGAACGCTTTCCAAGGGCCACTGCACGGCCAACTCTATAGGAATTGTGCTTACAGTCGTACTGCTGGAAGCACTCGAAGGCATTCTTGACTGATAGGAACGATCTCTTGCAAAAGCCGTTTCATCAGCATGCGCCCTCGCAGTATTGGCTGTCTCGCACCACGCGTTCTGTAAATTCGCGGGATCGCTAGACACCAGCCCAGGAATGCCTACGCCCTCCCCATACGTCCCGCCGGAGGGTATATATGTGGCACTCATACTCATAGAGTCGTTCGATCGGGGCGGAGGCGGCACAGTCATCGTTTGACCGGCTGTCATCTGGGCATGGAACTTGGGATTGTACGGCAGATGCTGGTTTACGGAGGGCGGTGGCGGATGGAAGCTCCAGCCTGTTCGAATTTCGCAGAGCTTTGCATGGTTTCCATGCCAAGAATGTTGCGGACCGAGTATGCTGCCGGGAGGTGGTCCGGGGGGAGGAGGCATCATGACGCCCGTCGCCGCACCAGGAAGCGAGCCAGGATACCTTGGAGGAGGCGGCGGATAATTCATCATCGTGTTATTCATGGACGTCGGCACGGCCATGGGGGGACACATTGGCGGCGGCGGCGGAGGAGGAGGAGGAGGAGGAGGGACGTGGAAAGATCTTGCGGCATCATTGCCCGAAACATGCCTTTGGCCGCCTTGATACATGACGGCGGCGACAAGGTGCGGGAGTCCCCCGCGTTATGCATAGAAGACAGTCCTCTTAATCCTGAATATATTAGTACTTGAGATTGCGGCAGGCAGCTGAGCTTGTTGAGAGGGGGAATATGATGATGTTGCTCGCAATGTAAGAGTCTAAGAGACAGAACGGCTGATGGTCAAAGCCTGGGAGATTGTTGATGCCTAGTTACAAAAAAAGCGACAGGGATGACGAGGCGAGTCTCTTCGTACTTGCAGCGGAACCTCATTTAGCTCCAATGCCGGGAACAAAATTGGCGATAACCGTGTGTGTAGGGGTTCAATGTTTGATATTCGGCGGATGGATCGCCCCTGCGGTACTGTAGATACCAGACATTTGACTTTGCCGAGACGAGAGAGGGACCACCTCGTCCCGGACGACACCGGTGGTGGATGAGACAGCAACGAGATGGGAATGGGAGTCGGGAGTCGGGACAAGCTGATCATTGATGAAAAGCAACAGAGCCCCCACCTCAGCTCAGGTGGCACCCTGAACCCCGGCTGTCGCTTTTTTCTTTGCCCATGTACCTATTGAGAATTATAAATTACCTAAGCCTGGGTGCTGGAAGCCGCATCACGTGACGACCGTACCAGCCGAATGTGATACATTTTCACTTTTCCACTTCTTGGGGTAACCTAGGAAGCTTCTTTACATATTATTACTCGTGGGTGAAACGTTTGAAAAAAGTAACCCACTTACCGCATAATCTCAGTTGTTTGGCACTGAGTGGGATCAAAATTTGCTTGTGATTTGTTGAACCGCAGGATGCTTCAAGGGTAAACTTGGATGTACTCGGTGAATTGATGGTATGTATGTATGTATGTATGTATGTATGTATGTATGTATGTATGTATGTATGTATGTATGTATGTATGTATGTATGTATGTATGTATGTAGTAGACGCTTTCTATGTAGGTATATGCACATACTCCAGGCTCCTACAGATGAGGATTTCGGAGCAACACGAGTCCACGACCACCTCGGCAGGTGAGGCCGAATGATTCACTTACTAGCAGAGTCAACACTTCCAAGTTTGAACCTTCTAATAGCTCTATGATACAGCATGCATATCCGCCCCCTTTTCTTCCTTTTCTTCTACACAAGTAGTTTCAAATGCCTGATGTTGTGGGTCTCGATACATACGTAATGTGCCATCAACAAGGGCCCATTCCATTCAAAAAGCAATCGATTGCGTAAGTAGTGAAAGCACAAGGCGAAAAGAGAACTTGAAAGAAACTCCAGAAAAACGTAAGAAACCGGGTGTCATCGTCTTAGAGACGAGTTGCCCACTTCACATGACGAGGCAGTTCCCAGCATTGAAGCCGTAGCCTTGTTGACATTGCTCCAAGTATCCCGACTCTTCAGCAGATCCCTCAGCAATGTTGTGTTTTCTCACAATACCCTGAATGGTAAGACTTTGCTCTCCCTCAGGATGCCACCACTTCAGACGCTGAAGTATGGGCCCTTCGCTGTCATCCGAGCTCAATTCCCACTTGCCAGCGGACACCGTGACCTCGCACTGGTCCTGGGGGAAGTGGAACTCAGGAACAAAGACAGTCGTGGGTGCTATTTCCTTCGCAGCCTTCGATGCCCTTATCTTGAGCTCGTATACACATCGGCGAAGATCGAAGCCAGTATACGACACATTGCCGGCTACAGCCGTTGGTGTCGGCCGAATGAACGCCTCTGCACCTCGAAATCCTGGCGCATTCGTCAACTCGGGATCTTTAGCAGACCGATTTGAGCTAATGGACGGGCTTGCCAAAGTGTGCTGGAGATTTCCTGGAGTAATGATTTCGTCATCCAAACTGGAATCTCGATTCTTGTTTGTGGTGGACAGTTTGAGAGGGCTTTCAGCCGATGAACTCAGAGTCGGGCTTTTTGGAACTGGAGACGTACAAGGCAGCTTGTCGTCGACTGAATTTATGGACAAATCTTCGCCATTCCACTGATCACCCCGCTCGTGGTCATTAATGACTGTGTACACCCAAAGGCAGTGTCCTTCAATTTGAGATCTTTCCACACCAAAGTAATTGGCATCAAGGGCGGCCGACTGGCTTGAATAGTCACCAGTCTTGAAGGCTTTCTTTTCGTCCATGTCGTACGGGATGCCGAACTCTGTGAGTAGGCACGGATGCTTGCCAGTCCGATCCAACCCTTCTTGTCGGAGACTGGCAAGCTGGTCTCTGAGACAGTTTCGGATGGCTGATTCGCCGATTTTGATCGCAAAAGCCGGATGGAGATATTTTCCACGAAGCACGCCAACCACGTCAACATTCCACGTACTATTCCAGTGCTTCGTCATCAAGGTAATGCCGTCGTAGAAGTGCGGCGTGAATGCCATCATCGGATCGTCGTCCTCCGTCCCTTTGATCTCAGGTGGAAGCTCAAGCGTGGGATACTGCATTAGCATGATGCAATTTTTGTGGTGAGCTCGACAGGATCGACTGTAATGTCGCCAGAAATCCATGAAATATGAATTTGTGAATTCGGGATAGTCAATGATCTTGCCCGTGCGCGGATTAACAGAGAAGTAGTGCTTCTTCAGTATTGTATCGGTTGAAGTATCCCACACACCATGCTGTGCCCACAGACACTGGCCTAGCTTCCATCCAGGATGACGTTTCCAACCGTACCTAGAGTCGTCGTAATCTTCGGGTAGCCAGGCGATTTGACCGCGAGGATCGACCAATGATCTGCCCGTTTTGTAAGGACCCAAGCCGCCCATTTCCCACGTGTCAATTTCGCACGCTCTCCCCATGCCTGTCAAGAAAGTCTGCCACATTGTTGGACAGGTCCCTTTTTTCAAAGGGTTGTCTTTGGCAGTAATCGTCAGGTCTACGTATCCAACCATGCCCCGATTAGGCTCGTTCATGCTCTCCCAACCAACGACTGGATCATCCTCAAGATCACCGGCTTCGTGTATTCTTTTCGCCAAGTGTGCACATGCGTTGCAGAAATGGTCTTGTAGATAGTCCTGAATGTTCATATCATCGATTATGCACTTTGGTGCGAAGTCTTTGCCAGCAAAGAATAGAGTGAACATGGTGCCTGCAGCAAGTCTATGGTAATTTGTTGACCAGATCATTTTGGGGAAGTCGTCGGGTTTGGGATACGTGTTCTGGACGATGGCGGCCTCGGTGGCAGCGAAGCTCCGTGGGTTCAATCCACAAGCGTACAGTGTCCACATGGGTGCACCAGAGCCGCCAGTGAATCGTGACCAGACATCTTGATGGGGATCCATGAAGACGAAGAATCCGTACGATTTTGCTAGTCTCAACATCTCGATTGTATGCTGTATGAAAACTTCATCGTAGATGCCAGGACCGGCTGACTCAATGGCTTCCCATGTGAAGATATATCGGATCGTGTTGAAGCCGTATCGTTTGAGTCTCGCAAAATGAATGGGCGCATCCTTGTTGCTGAACGGTCGCTCATGAAACTTGACACTGTCACCATCGAAGAAACCCTCGGAAATGTGTGATGGTCGATTAGGTTCGGAAGGGAGCTTAGCGTCGCCCGCGACGTTGATCCCGCGTAGGACAACTTGTCGACCGTGTCCGTCTCGAAACTGGCCGTCCTCGATGGTCAACCGAAATGAGGCCATGCTGAACTTGATTCTTTAATACTCGAGGTGATCGAGGTGGGAGAAACCGGACCTCTGAGGTGTGCAGTAACTTGCCGGCTACGGATCAGACGTCAATCCAATGATCAGCCGATCGCTTGTTGTGTCCGCAAGGAATGACGACATAGCATCTACTCCGTACGTAGGGCTAATCAGGACAGGGAAACACACTAACTAGTGACTACGTACATATGTAGATGTACCTAGCATAGGTACCTACCTATCATATTACCGCGCGCACGGCCCACATGACATAACCAGACGTCACAAGAACTTTACAACTTATCACAAGTTACAGAACGTTGCATGCATTTTTGCTTGGACTGAAGCTTGAGATCAACCAAGATTGAGATGATCCCTAGATCTTGATGACTCCAGTGCCAACGAGAACTTGTAGTGGGACCTGTTGAGTGTCACAGACAATTCGTGGGACACTACGACTTCGTTCCCATCTCTACTTACGTTTGCACCATCATGGCCAGTACTAGGGCTGCGCTGAAGTCCATAAACGATGCAATCCGCGGTCAAAAATATGACGACGCGATTGAATTAGCAAGGCCACTGATTAAGAGAGACCCAAAAAGCCACCAAGGGTACGTGCTCACACAGATTGGCCCACCCTTATGTGCCACGCACGACGCAGTAACTGACATACGCAGGTTAATCTTTCTCGCCTTTGCCCTCGAAAACAAGAACCAGCTCGATGAAGCCGAGTCCTTTTACAAGAAGGCGTCCGAGCTTCGTCCCAAAGATTCTCAGGCATTCCAAGGGCTTATAAAGCTGTATGTGAAGCAGGGCACAAAGAAGCTCGACGACTATCAAATTGCCGTCGTCAGCTTGGTGGAAATTTTTGATGAAGTCGACCATCTCGAAAAGGCGAAAGATGTGGTTGATCAATTCATCGACTACGTCCGAGTAAATGGAAATAAGCTGCAGTACGCAGACGCTCTCTCGATCCAACTTCCCGAAAGCCCTCTTTATCCCGTTCTAGAGGGCCGATTTCCACATCCTGCCCAGACATACGAAACCGTTGCACATATACAGGCAGAGCACGAGAACAAGCGCATCAACACTCTCATTGGAGAACGGCGTACCCGACTAGGCGCCAAACTCAGCGATGTCCAAGCCGAGGTCAAGCGCGAGATTTACGCTCAGAGCAAACTAGAGCATACCTATCGTCAGCTGATTAATTGGACCAACAATGATGACGTGAGACGAGACATGGAGGAGAAGCTCCTTAGTTTGTGTTACGATCGTCTGCTTGCTACTCCCGCGGGTCCTGAGAAAGCGGAGGAACAAGCAAAGGTGTTCCAGCTGGCAAATGATATGGTCGCCATCAAGCACCCATACAAGATGGCGTGGGATATCGCTATTGACTGGCAGGATCATAAGGAAATTTCCAACTGGGATGTAAATTTGCTACGAGACTACTGCAAATTCTTCCCCGACAGCGACACGTACAAAGTCATCACAGGCTTCTTGACCAGCAATATGTCTCCATTCCCTGCTCCTAACAAACCTCAGCCGAATGAAGCCCTGGAAAACAATCACTCAGGCGACAGCGAGGATGACGACGATGATGGCGGTGTGCCGACCGCTTTCGTTCCTATCACAGATGAAGACCGATCGATTATGATCTCGGAAGGTATTGCCGGCAACGAGTCCATATTTTCATATAGGCTTGCTGGAGCTTATTTTCTTCATGTCGGAGAGTATGAAAATGTAGTAGATTTAATGAGAAAGGCTCGGCCTCTCGTAGCGAAAGAGGAAAAGGACACTGGTATCAAGTTTAGGAATACAGACAATGCCTGCTCATTGTGTCTGGCCACCTCACTTGTCTACTTCCAGAGCCCCAGGCATCATCCAGAAGCAAAAGGTCTTTTTGACAGAGTGCTCGAGCAAGATGCCACGTCGACTGCAGCGCTAATTGGCGTTGGACTCATATTCGAGGAGGAAGAGGAGTATGACCAAGCAATCGACTTTCTGGAACGCGCCTTGAAGCGTGATGGATCCAATCTTCGAGTCAGGTCAGAGGCTGCTTGGGTGAAGGCGTTGAAAGGAGACTGGCAAACTGCTAAGGACGAACTGTCGGAGTGCCTACCGCTCCTGCGGCAAAAGAAGATTCACTCAGACAAGGAATTGCTGGCAGACACGCAGTATCGCATGGGGTGCTGCCTATGGAATCTGGATTCGAGTCGCCAAGCGAGGAAACAGCGCAAGGGCGAGTGTGCGTACGGATATTGGCTGAAAGCAGTGACCAATAACATTAATCATGCTCCGACTTACACATACCTAGGCATATTCTTCTATGACTATGTCAAGGACAGAAAGCGCGCTCGACGTTGTTTTACGAAGGCGTTGGAGCTATCTGCCGCAGAGGTTGTTGCTGCAGAGCGACTAGCAAGGTCGTATGCTGAGGGCGGCGACTGGGAGAGAGTTGAGTTAGTAGCCAAAAGAGTCATTGACTCCGGCAAAGTCAAGCCGCCCCCAGGGTCAAAGAGAAAGGGCATCAGCTGGCCCTTTGCGGCAATGGGAGTCGCCGAATTGAATAACCAAGAATTTCGTAAGGCCATCGTTTCGTTCCAGGCAGCGTTGCGCCTATCGCCCAATGACTATCACTCCTGGGTAGGACTTGGCGAAAGCTATCACAGCTCTGGCCGATTTATTGCAGCTACAAAGGCTATTCTCAACGCACAAAGACTTGAGAACAAGGCTGGCGCTGATGTCCCAGCGGATACTTGGTTCACCAAATACATGATGGGTAACATTAAGCGTGAACTAGGCGAATACGACGAATCTATCGCCTCGTACCAGGATGTCATTGCAACGCAACCTGGAGAACAAGGTGTGATCATTGCTCTTTTGCAAACAATGGTAGAAAATGCAATGGCTTCCGTCGAAAAGGGGTTGTTTGGAAAGGCGATACAACAGGGGATTGAAGTCATCGAGTATGCCTGTGCAACGCCTGGCAATGTGAAACAAACTTTCAATTTCTGGAAATGTCTAGCGGATGCCACTTCCATATTCTCCTCTGTCCAAAGTCGAACAGCTGATCTCCCTTGGCAACAGCTGGAGACATTGTTGAAGTCGGGTGATCAACAAGCTTATGAGCTGTTCGCCACGGTCGACAAGGTTGGAACAGGCACGGTTCATGGCAATGAACCTGGTTCTCACGATGAACAGTTTGGGATAGGTATGGCTCGCGTCCTACATGCCACGATTCTCTGTTGTAAACAGGCTGTACATGTCTCCGCGGGTGATATCCATGCACGAGCCGTCGCGCATTACAATCTCGGTTGGGCTGAGCATCGAGCGCACACTTGTGTTCCTACAAACCTGCGAAAGAAGTCGAACAAGTATTGGAAGGCATCTATTTGGGCATTCAAGCGCGCCATCGAATTAGAGAGCGGCAATGCCGATTTCTGGAACGCACTTGGGGTAATCACCGCTGAAGTCAACCCGCTTATATCACAGCATGCCTTTGTCAGAAGCTTGCATATCAATGAACGAAGTCCTGTCGGATGGACAAATCTTGGCGTGTTGGCACTGCTGTCTGGCGACTTTCCACAGGCGAAGGAGGCCTTCACAAGAGGCCAGTCAGCCGACCCAGAGTACGCACATGCTTGGCTTGGTCAAGGACTCGTAGCTCTACTTTCTGGGAACATTAAAGAGGCCAGAGTCTTTTTCACCCATGCTATGGAGATTTCAGAATCGTCTTCAGTGCCAACACGAAAGCATTATTCATCTTCGGTATTTGACTATGTCTTGACTGCACCGGTCAACACTACTGTCGCGTCTTTGATCCAACCACTGTTTGCTCTCAACCAGATACAGAGCATGCGACCTCAAGAACTTGCATTTGGCCATCTGTGTGCAATGTTTGAAGAGCGCATGCGAAATAGCGCGAGTGCTACCAAAATGCTGGAAAGGCTGTGCAGTGCGCTTGAAAGTCATTGCGGAAAGACTCATTCGGCCGAGACGTTTGCGCAATTCACACTAACACGCACCGATCTTGCAAGAGCATACTTAGCTACAGCAAACTACGAGCAGGCCGTGAAAGAAGGGGAGACGGCTCTGAAACTTAGCAGCGATGCTACAGATAGCAAACTTGCGGGAGGCCAGAGGAAGAGAGCCAGAGTATCGGCTCATCTAACCCTGGGGCTAGGAAAGTATTTTCTCGGCAAGTATGAAGAGGCAGAAACGTGCTTCGAATCCGCCCTGGACGAATCGGGCAATAGTCCCGACACCACCTGTCTGCTGGCGCAAGTGCTGTGGGCTCAGGGCTCCGAAGACTCTCGCGATAGAGCCCGTGAAGCCTTGTTCGGTGTCATAGAGAGCCAGCCCGATCACGTGCAAAGTGTGCTGCTGCTTGGCGTGGTCGCCTTGCTTGACCAGGACGAAGGCAGTCTCGAAGCGGTCGTCGAAGAGCTACAGGGTCTCCGCACCAATGACAAGGTCACTCCAGCGGACCAGGCACAAATTAGCGAAGTACTGCGCTCTGTAGCTGGCCTGGCAGACGGGCACACTGAGCGAGACATGATACAGCAAGTCCAAGAAGACGTGATGCTGTACCCGCACCTCCCACATGGCTGGTCATCACTGGCAGAAGCCACTGGTGACAGCCACGCCGCCCAGATGGCTCTCCGAGTCGCCATAAGAGGAATACCGCCGAGAGGAGTTCTGGAAGCGGACGATTTGGCCAAGGCGTATGCTGGCACGGGAAAGGCGGCGGATGCGCAAAGGGCAGTCATGCTGTCGCCCTGGGATGTCGCTGGATGGACGGCGTTGAGGGCTTGTGTCGAGGGTATATGAGGGTAGAGTGAGCATGTAGAAGCTGTACACCGATGAATGCAATTTTGGTATGTATGTATATGTGTAGATGACGAATGGTTCACCTTATGAAATGAAGACATCTAATAGTTGGATGATGGGAGCTGTTAGTCTGTGAGTCTGTGGCCATGATACCTATCCTTTTTTATTCTAAAGCAGGAATGGAAATCGACGAAGTCGGGACTATATTTCGAGCAAAAGGTGTCTTTTTTATTGCAACGCGAAGCGACGAGAGCAGCCCACGAATAACATTCAATCACGCCGAAGTTGATCCCGCCCCAACGGTCTCTTTCAATCGTGCCATCCTGCCCGCGACCCAAACGTCATGCCAAGACTCGATTTTCCCACCGAGCACAAGACAAGTTTCGGGCGTGAGCAACACAGTGCCCCGAGCGACGATGCAGCCAGCCCGCAACACCAATTTGCAGCCAATGCTCATTGTGGCGATCTCCAGGCCCGGCATCCTCAGCAGCTCCACCGCATAGACTCTGTTTCCGCTTCGGTCCTGCACAACAAGTCGATGTGTCGCATTCTTCCCTGCGGTCCCAGCGCCAGCACCAGCAGATGGTCGAGCCGGGGCTGCGGAAGCAACTCCTCGGGCATCATCTTCGTCCTCCTCTCCCGTCACGCGAATGACCTGCCTGCCGCGTGTCCTCTCCCCGCGCTCAATGGCTTCCAGCTCTTCAATCTGCTCCCACCGCGAAGATGTTAGGTTCTCAATGTCCAGAACCTGGACGCAGATGTTCTGACGGAGAGGCACTTCCTGGGCATTAGCGCCGGCAGGGGGAAGGATCTCGGCGGGGAAAGACGGGAGCTGGGCGGGATCGATGAGCTCGCTGGTGGTGAGGTCGCAGGCCAAGAGACGCGTTTTGGCTGTGGCGACGAGGGAGGGCAGCGGCGGAGGCGGTGATCGAGTGCTGATTAAGATGGCGAGGAGAGAAGGTGATGGGTAGGGTAGGTTTTGGGATGTGATTTGGGTGCGCAGGCTGGTTGCGAGGTCCATTTGGGCGAAAAGGGGCGAATTGCGAATGGTAGGTTGCCATAGAGCAAAAAAAGTGCTCGTTCAGTTAAACTTTAATTAGTCGTAAAGGCCCTTATGAAGTTGAGTGGGATGTTGTGTAGAATGTCTCCCCGGCTGTTTGTTCCGGTTCGCGTCTTGCAACGTCATCCCCATCGAACCGTCCGTCACTCCCGTAACTCCTCTATCCATCTGCACACATCACTACACATGTACTCCGTGAGTCCGTAGACAGACAGACCACTGGAGCTCCCATCCCCCGCGTCCAGCGCTTCAAACATCTAGCGCAAATCAATACGCATCGCATCCAGAAAATCTACTTCTCAGTATGTCAACGATAGCTTCACCGCGCGAAACTTCCGTCCTCCCCCTTCGCCGCCTTCCCTCCAGCACACCCACATCCTCCGGCCGACCCTCCCTCGAAAACACCCGCTCCGGCATTACATCTCCCGAGCAAACATCATCGGCTCTGCCTCCTTTGCCCCCGCTCCCACCCTCGACGTCCAAACGCGCCAATCGAGCGGCCCTCCGAGAATTTTATAAGCTCCGCGCCCCGAGGATCGCCATCGGAGGCTCAGAAGTCCCCGCCAGCGACCTCGACGACCCGGAGTTTGACGCAGACGACTACGTCGCCCGCGTGGTTGAAAATAGTGGTCTCGAGGATGTGCTGCGCCTTTATACGCAGGTCGTTGGGGAGCTGCGCGCTCTAGATGCAGAGAAGAAGGCTCTCGTGTATGATAATTACAGTAAATTAATTACGGCGACGGAAACGATTCGCAAGGTAAGTTGAAGAGATTCGGAACTCAGCACACGACGAACAGAAGAGGGAAAGCCAAAGCAATATATATGAAAAAGAAGAAGACAGAGACGAGAGAGATTGACTAGAGGCAGCTCCGCGCGAATATGGATCCGTTAAATCCCATGGCATCAACGCTGGATCCAGCTATTGCCCAGATCTATTCACAGGCTTCGTCGATTCGAGAAAAGCTCCGAGAGTCGGTGCCGCCGCCGAATTCAGACCAAGGGAGGGCCAGGGCGGCAGAGCTACGCCGACAGAGGTCACGGTACCTGGCTGCGGAGGCGCTGGCTACGCCGAACCGGTTACTGCATCTCGTCAAGGAAGGCAAGGTGCAAGAGGCTAAGAGGCAGTGGGAGATGCCCAAGAGGTTGTTGGTCGCGTGGCTGGAGAGGGGGATAGGGGGGGCTGATGTTCAGGCGGTGATTGATGAGGGGGACGCCGTGTTTCAACCCAAGAGCGCGCGGGTGCGGGCAAATTCGCCAGAGTCATCCTCAAAGGATCTACCAACGAATGGCTAAGAAACTTGAATCGACGGCCTTCCGAAACATCTCTCTATCAAGCCTTTATTGCGAGTGATCGCCAGTCCACTTTTGCTATTTCATGCCAGCGTTGCCTTCACTGAACGGTATAGGCTCCCCGAACGCCAATCAGACGGATTGCACGCACGAATGCCAATTTTCTCTCCATTATATACATACAAGATATTCGCAACATATTTCACCAGTTGCCCAGCAGACAGTGTTCTTAGTCCAACTCGTTGATACCGTAAATAGTAAACGGGTCCTTGTCGAACCGGCTCAGCACGACTTTGGCCTCGGGCACAACCGCCTTGAGCTCTTTCTCCAATCTCGGGGCCAGGACCTTGTGCAAATAGCCCCTCTCCGAGTTGCTGTGGAATACCTGAACCAGCGTCCTTCCCTGCTGGATGGCGCGCAGAGCCGAATGGTGGCTCGTCTCTCCCGTGACTAACAATTCCACGTCGGCTTTCTTCAAAATGTCGTAACCGCTGCCGGCACAGACACCAAAGCTCTGGACTGAAGTTGTTTTTATATCGGCGCCCACAGGGCTAGCTACCATGATGTGCTGAAGCCCACCTAGCTCCGCCGCCAGACGCTTGAGAATCTCGACCAGAGATACGGGCTTTTCGAACTTTCCAAGGGTGCCGTAACCTGCAGGCGCGTGCGATTTCGGTGCCGTAGGGCAAGGAATGGCGACTGAGCGTTGGCTGGCATGTGGGCCCGATACAATGTCTGCGAGCCAAGTATTCAAGCCTTGGGGTGCCGCATCAACGGATGTGTGTGGGCAGTACACAGCAATTCCTTCTTTCGCCAACCTCAACAGGGTAGCTTGTTGTGCATCACTGCTGGTGATAGACTTGAGTCCAGAGAAGATAAACGGGTCTGCGGTTTCTGTCCTATTAGACAAACCATGTCAAGCGATTCCGAAGATTAGGGGGCAGAAAGGAAGGGCTGTATGCGTACGATAGCTGACAATGACACTCGCTCCCTGACTGATGGCATCATCCGCCACCTGCCATGTCAGATCATTTGTGACAAGCACTGATGGGCGCTGGCGCTCGACGTCTGGATTGTCAACCAGGAGACCAACATTATCCCACGAGCTATCAGCAAGTTCCTCTGGATACCTTGAGGAGAAAGAGTTTCAGACATTTCATCAGCTCGACCTATATAGAACAAGAAAAGAAAAGTTGGGGGACTGGAAGAAGCGCAAGGGAAACAGGGCTGAACTGTTAGTCTCACAATTTCTTCATGGACTTCACCACGAGCTGGGTAAACACTGGAGACTGCACCTGCCAAGCTCCCGATGGTGCTTGCTGTTCCATGCTGTGAGCGCCGCTGATTCCAATTCTGTTCCCCGAGGCTGAAGGGAACGAAAATTGCCGTATGTCAAGTGAGCGGGGGGGTTGAGCTCGTCGTGAGTGAGAAAGGGCGCTACGACAGAGAGCCTGACTTCCTGTCAGATATCGAGAATGGGCGATGAAGCGGCAATGGAGGCGCTTAACAATTCTCATGTCCGCTTCCGCAAGTACCAGCTACTTCGCAATGGCGCATCGGGCAGACTTAATCTTAGGATGGTGATATTGACGGAAAAAACATGTACTATAGGTATGTATGACATCCGTGGACCGTATGTATGTACCTAGGTACCTACGTCATGTCAAGCTTTTCACCGCTGTGTCGAGGCTCGATTCTCGACGGAGAACCTAACATGTACATACGGAGTATGGACTACATTTGGTTCCTAGGTACTCCATAGGTACTCCGTATGCTACATACCATACATCAGGTACCTTGTACATACATGGAGTAATTATCTAATCAACCGCCATGACTTGAACTACCTAATGTTGCGACAAGCGTTGCACTGACGTCGCCGCGCATAGGGGCAGTATCACCCGACAACTTCACCCATCCCGGCCTATTTCTCTCGGCGGCACGGTCCTGCGCCGATATTGAACACTATGGCCCAAATAACTGATGCCTCGATCCGTGAGGCTATCACGCATCGTCTGCAGGCTACGCACGTCGAAGTCGCCGACATGTCCGGTATGTGCCATCAGTCAAAAGTGAAAAAGGCGGCGTGCAAATGATGCCCTGAAGTATGAAATCAAAGACTAGAAAAAATCTAATGCTTTTGGTTCTTGTATTTCCTAGGGGGCTGCGGACAAGCATTCACATGTCTTATCGTGTCTCCCGAGTTCAAAGGCCTCAATTCCCTTAAACGCCATCGCTTGACCAACGCTGCTCTCAAGGGGGAAATTGCGGCCATTCATGCATGGACAGCCAAGTGTCAAACACCAGAGGAGTGGGAACGCGATAGGAGCAAGACTGGCCCATCAATGGAGGGCACAGTTGGTGGACAGGTCGAAGGCACCAGTGCGTGATGCTGGTTGTTGAGCGACGGAAGAGTTTGGAACTTGGCACGGAAGCGGGGTCTACTCGTGTGGTGGGATGAATCCCAAGGGTGAATGATGAATGATGACAGTGCAGATCTGGAGTTGCAGGATCGATGTGTGCCTCACGCTGCCGCCATTTATGAAACTCGTTGGGCAATTTAGGTTCGCTGCAATTAGACATAAGATGTTCTTGTTAAGCAATTGGGGGGCAAAATGGAACTTTCTTTTTGACTGAAGAGCTAAGTTTCCCAAACTGTGGAAAGTGGGAATATTATGTACATAGGG
>SRQL01000459.1:0-22213 GCA_018360575.1 Claviceps sp. LM454 group G7
TGTCCACGTGACCCTCACTTGAACGATATCTCAACTTAACGATGGCCTTTTTGCAAAAAAAGCGATATCGTTATAAAGAAGTTTGACTGTATGTACATACTACATATAGGTAGGTACTCCGTACGCCCTCAACCGTCCCGTCCCATGAGCCATGACGACACGATGGTATACCTCTGTCGCAGAGTTCCTCGCTGCTAAATTCGCTACAGCCCGTTGTTGCGGCGCAGAGGCAGCCGACGCGCCGCCGTAGCCAATTTTGGAAGCCAAGCCAACCTCACTGACTCACAGTTTGTAAGTGACAAGACAGAGGCATTGCGTGTCTCGAAGAAACAGGAACATCACGCGAGGTCGCGGACGAGACAAGGGGAGATCACGGCCGTCCTCATCCGTGAAGGCTACGCGAATCAGTGGCTCGGCATCGCAGGATCTGACCACGTACAGTGAGGACGGTGAAAGCGAGGGGTCCATCCCGGCTACGCAAATGATCGAGTAGGCACCTGTGCTAGGTATTTGCCCAGTCGCGAATGTGTCATGGTTCAAAGCAACCGTGGTGTTTCATTTGAGCGAATTGAGTTGCGTCGAGCCTTAAAGCCGAATGTATACTGTTTGTGATTTTAATTCCCACTGTAATTCGGCGACGAAGCAGCCTGAGAAATGTGGAGCATTTTGGGGAAAACAGTTCGCCGAGTAAACTCGTACATTTCGCGGAGTAACGCTCTTATTTTTTCCCTGTCGCTGAACATATTCCCGTCGCTGTGTTGAGTCACTGTTGACTAAACTAAACCCCCCTAGTACGAAGCTTAGGTAATGCCAGCCAATCTTGGAACAGCACTGAGCAACCCACCGTTTCCGAGTTGATACATCTGGCGAAGCGACATGCGTTGACACGATTCCTCTGCACCGCCAACTTCTGTGTGATTTCACGTTAGAGCTGCACGCCGCAAATCCGACTAGCAGGTTGACCATGCGATCAAATTTCACTTAAGCAACCGCAATCTCTGCTCTGAAAGACTTGAGCGTCTCATGAATGGTGGTGTAGTCGGGTAGAACAATGACCACAAATTGCGATTTAAAGTAAGCTTTATTGAGTTAGCTGACGAATGACCTCTCTTTCACTGACGCAAATCCATAGTGGCACATATCGAAGTTGGGCTGCAAGATCAAGATCAGCCGTTAGATCTGGAAGATGGCCAGACTAGCAACTCCTCATGGACTCTTTCAAAACAACAGCCATACTATTCCAACAGAGGCATGTAGTGGTGCTAAACAACAAACCTTCGAGGTCCCTCAGACTAATACGACGCATGATCTGCAGACATCACTATTCTTCACTGTATCGTTTCCACAGCTCAGGAGCAATTCGAACAGGCATCTTATCCGAAACCACTTCCTGCAGCCGCTCTTTTCAAGGCCTATGACGATGTTTTACCGATGTTTGGTATCGATCCCGACTCCGACCATCATCTCTCCGCTCTGGTTTTTCGTATCGGCGGTGAATCTGGGACTGATTCTTTACTCCGAAAATTTCACGCTTTGCTGAAGCGTATGGGCATTCTTCTCGAATTTGATAATTGCGCAGCCACTTTCGATTCGCCATCTTCATTACCTTATGATTCAGTTGACGAAGCTGCTGAAATAACCGCACTCCAAAAGTCAGGATTATGCGCTCAGACATCTCAGATTGATCCCACCACTAACGCTCAAGATTGCCTTGGGTCGAAAAGCATGCAACCGGACCCTCGTCTCGCCCAGGACTTGAAGCAACAACTTCACGCTTCTTTATTGGAAGCAGTATCTACCAAGTCTGATCGGAAACCGAGCAAGATTTTCCACGTCTCTGATGACTCACTCGCGGAAGCCAATGGAGCGTATTTGACTTTCCGGAGATCGGCCATGATATCGGCGATAGACCGGTGGCGCAAATTTATGCACGAGCGAATTTTAAATAGAACGACACGCTACGCCTTGATGGTTGCCAGCGAGGATACAAGATCTCGAGCATTATTGCACAGAGCCGATACCAACGAACATATATTCAGACCCGACCTCAGCCACCCTTTAATTGAAAAAGCGATTGGAGCAGCCGCACATGACTTGAGCCCAGATGAGCATAATGCCCTCCTGTTCAGAGCTTCGCGAGCGCGTCAAATTTTTGTCGCGAGCAGAATTTTAAGTCGATGGGCTGACGAAACCGCTATTCGGCTAGAGCGAGACGCCGTCGCGAGGAGGCACATGGTTCGATTTCGATGCTTCAATAGTTGGTTTCAGGCACCGAACTCGCAAATGCCTAGAATCAGATGTCTCAAAGCACTGTCTGTGGTGCAGAAATTGCAGCGTGCTGTAAATGGCCATGCGGAACTGCTTAATTTGATGGCATCTTTGACAGCCGCGTCGCGGATCAGCATACTGACGTTTCAGATACTAAACTTCTGGCTCAGTAGTGTTTTGTTTCGACTATCCACAAAGAGCATAAAAAGACTTGTGCGGGTAGCATCAATCAACCGATGGCTTGTTCGGACTTGGAATCGTGACGAAGTCAAAAGCAATATTGCGCAAATTACTCGTTGCTACCGATACAAACGCAACCTCATCACTTGGACGACCTACCAAAAAAGACATATGCTTAGAACTAAATTAGCTCCGCAGTTTGCTATGGCTTTTGCAAGATTTCGCTGGCTTCGGATTTGGAGAACTCGCACAGAAGTAAATTTTCGAGCCAAAGCGTGTCGGCAAGTTCTTGCAATCGAACTATCAGCCCGAAGGCTGGAAACCTGGCGCCTGCAAGCACGCGCCGACAATTTCCGTGGCAAGCGCCTGTATACATATGCCGTGGGACATATCTACGCTTGGCTTTCAGTCGTTACCGGTCAGTCAGCGCTACAAGCATTCTCGGCGGACTGCTATAGAGCCAAGTCTGCACTGAAGGTTGCTAGTCACCTAGCCAGCGTTACTCAAAACCAGCAACATCTCGATGTTTTGGGATATCGAGCAATGTGGTATATACGCGCCACACTTTTGCTAAAACATGTTGCTACAGCTGTCAGAGACAAAAAGCTGCAAATGAAGCTGGTAGTTCGCCGCCATCTTATGATGAAATACACTCAAGTCTCCTCAAAAAGACGGCGACGAAGCTTTTTCTTGGCTCTCTTTCAATGGCAGTCACATGCTACAGCCTTCAAAGCGACAGTAACTGTCGCGCATAGATACCAAACATTGGGCAGAGCGATTCGTAAGCGAGCCATTTGTGTGTCTTGGGAGCTCCAGGCTGTTCAAGGAGCTACCTCACAGACTCGTGCAGTTAATCTTCGAGAGCATCAATTCTTACGTGAATGGAGCAAGCTCGCCTTCGTTCACCACCAGCAACAGCTGGACGCTGCGGAATTTTGGGCAACAGAACAGCAACGCCAATCTTTAAAGGCATGGGCGAGATCCACTCTTCAGAAGGGTGGCCAGGCACATTCGGCAGACATGGTGAGACGTAGGCATGCACGCGACTACCGTAACAGAGCTTCCCAAAGGTGGCGGTACCTTTCAAGCCAATCAAAGCACGATGAATTCTTTCCTGAACTGCAGTCGCCGGCCTTTCCTGTCCGAATTAACAATTCACACCGGAGTACTTCGAAAAACTCGAAATGGCCACCGCTTTCTCGACGGCTCGGCGTGAAGCAAGAAGCCTTGACTCCGGTGGATACTCCATCTCGCTCGACTGGGCTTCTGTTTCCTTCCACGCATGTGCCTTCCATACGTTTCATGAGCCCTGCGGCCGAAAGAGACAAAAAGTTTGGGATCTTTGGTGCTAAAAAACCTGATGTATGGAAACAAGGCATTGCCGCACGGAAGTTTATGCTTGGGCACGGTAATATGCCAACGTCGACGCCGAAAACCCCAGTTTCTAGCCGAGTCCGAATCCCATCACGGCACATTTCCACCGGTCTCGAGGAAACGTTTCCAATGGTTTACCCCGACCGCGTGCCGTCCTTGCATGGCCCACAGGCATCTAGGAGTGTTACTGCAGCCGATCGGTCGCAAAATGACGTGGAATTGCCCAGGCTAGCGCCAGATGGGGAATCTGCATTACTACTTTCGCGCCCAGGGCCGAACGTCCGGTTTGGTGTTGCTAGGTCTGGTCCAGAGCGAATGCGCACCGGGTTTATAACATCTTCGATGGGCTCAGAACACACGATCCATTGCACGGATGGCGCCCGATAGTTACGATGGAGTGCTCCGGATCCCGTAGATACACCACATCCCGTCCACGATCTTACCTTCTTGCAGACACTTCGAATTCAGAAGAGCGCTGAATTTTCCATCCACACGCGGAACTCTCCGATGAGCGGAATCATTCATGTCTCTGTCAGAGCAAACTAGGCAAAGGTAGGGATGCTGATTTCACGCTTGAGTAAGATGCAAATGTGAATTGTGAGTTCACGGTTTCACTCCTTATTTCACATGCGAACTTAGGACGAGCAAATTGAAAGTAGCGGTGGAAAACTTGGAGACTTTGACCAAGGACGATCCGCGCGATAACTTCTTCTTTTCGCTTCACATTACTAAAGAACAACTGCACCTATGTGCACATGTACTACTTCTCTCAATTTAATGCTCTTGTCGTCTGCGCATATGCGTTCCTCTTGCGCGCTGCTTTGCGACTCAGTAATGGCGACTGCTGCCCCACTGACATGGATGTATGCGTGTACACTTCTCTTGACCTTCTAGTTTGTTGCGCATGCACGGTTGTGTTGCAGTGAGACAGAAGATACCGTGGCCCGTAAGTTATGTATGTGCCCCTATATCAGACATGTAGGATACTGAGAGGTCCAAAACCGCTAGGCGGGAAGGCAGGTTAGAAGCGCAAATGAGGACAATCCGAACAAAATAACAGCTTGTATTTGAGATGAAGTCAGGCGCTAGCTAGGCCACTTCATCAAACCCAGACCAGACATCATCAGAATCCTTCCCCTTGATGATGCCGATACGATTGCGGCGGAAACTCTAACTAAGTTAGCGAGCCCTGCCTCTCCTCTCACGAAAGCCCTGCCCCTGGCAAAAGCCCTCTTTGGCAGAATTTTGCTTGATAACCTGTGCCCACGCGAGCAAAACGTGGCGGAAGGCGCTGAAGCTCGAAACCACACCAAAACAGGTGCTGTGGGGCATCGAATGCACGATAGGATTTTGGGAGAACTGACTTGCATCCCTTTGGAGGGGGCAGGCGACCCGCTTTGGAGGGGGCAGGCGACCCGGGACTCCCAAAATCTTTTTCTAGCCAGCTTCGGTTAGGGTTAGTGGTTAGTGTTCGGGTTAGTGGTTAGGATTAGGTGTTAAGGTTAGGATTAGGTGGATATTTTGGATTTTGGGAGTCCCGGGTTGTATGGCACCTCATCCCTTTGGCGGTCCGGAGACTCACCTCAGGTCGCGAACAGGGGTTGAAGCCAATTGCGTCGCAGCTTGATGAGAAGTGCATCAATTCACTGCATCATTGACCCATGATAGAAAACCCGAACGATCGTGAGCGCGAGGTTCGGGCTATCAAAACTCAAGAGCGGTCGCGCCAGCGGGAACGGCTGGGTGAACGGTAGGGGGTCATCTAAATCAAGACATTCGATCATAGGATGGTATATGGACTCGGGACCTTCAGGGCAGTGACGACAGAACGAAGGAGTCCACATCGAGGACGTTGCTGCGGTATTGGAGCTCGCGTAGCCCTGTCTTTTCCGTGCGCATCTGGACGAGGGCAGCTGGCTTTTTTGACAGATTCTGGTGAAGCTGTTTGATGTTCTTGTTGGAGTCGAAGCTGTCCGGTCGCGGTGAATCAGTGATTCGGGCTTCGCGCTTTCGCGCTTTCGCGCTACTTTCCGCTCCTTGTCCCATTATTCACACCCACGCGGCCACGCCCGAGCACCGTGGCGTCGGCTAAATATAGCCGCAGGGCCGTAAGCTCTTGAAGATTGGGAAAGCCTTGCCAATTGTCGACGTGCAAGCTTGCCTGATCTTGTCAACCTTTGCTTTCGATTCTCTGGTAGAAGCGACGCTGGAAGAGCGTAAGGTACAAGTCAATGGGCAGGACTGCAGCTTCAGTTTCGAGTATACCACGGGGGTGGCTTTGTAGGCGCCGGTGACTTCTTTGAGGCATTGTGACTGTTCCTTGACTAGCGCCTTCGCGAGATCTGTGGCCGTGCCCGGTCTGGCTCCATATGTCATCGTAGTACAACCTATGTGTATACGTAGAGCAGGCGGGCTTCTCGTAGGGAGCTGTTGACGCCGCCAGCATCATAAGGGCGAGTCACTGCCACCCTAGCATTGCGAATATCTTGGCTTGGTCAGCCCTGAACATCAGCTTTCTGAGATTGATACTCCTGAAATCCTGGCTGATTGAAGCAGTTGTATCGTGGCGATACCGAGTCGAACTAGCGTCGTTTCCGCTTGTCGTTTGCGAGTGAAATGTATCAACTCGCTCTTCTGCGGATGGAACTTTGAGGCCCAACTCCTGGTCCCACTCTTAGCAAATCGTCCAGGAGAACTCGGGTCGCGCTCGCGTCTCTTCCGCGTTCTTTTTTACGTAGATGATGATGTTTGTTTTATCAGAGGAACCAAGCGTACTTATATTGTCAGCTAACGTTAGTTTCTCAGGCAGCGGGGTCATATGCAGAAGGAAGAGAACGGGCGATATGGGGGAACCCTACGATACCCCTGCTGTCACCTCTTCTCGTTCATAAACAATTTTCAAGGTGTAGGTGCACCGTCCCGTCTAAAGTAAAGCCTCAGAGATGTCGAGTTGGAGCAATGATGCAATCCCGCGGCGGTGCCACGTCGTTCGGATGGATTCTGTAAACGTTGCAACTTGCGAGAGCCACTTCCGTCGACCGGATTTGCCTGTTGCCCACTTAGAGGTCCGGTCCCTCCTTTGCTGCGGCTGTTAACCGCGCCGCAAGCGCTGCTTCCGAGATCTTGCCAAGAATGTTCAGTCGCGAGATGGGTCGCCCTGCTCCTGCTCTCTGGTATTCTTCGAGGTCTTGCCAGGTTTCCTCAGAATCACGACCTTAGCTTTCTGGAAAGAAGTACCCGTGATGCAACACTCGGGCCGAGACCCGATGTGGGGGCGCTCCGAAATTCGCTGAATCGCTGCTGATGAAATGGTCTTCCGTCGGGGACGCGGTGTCTGCGGCGTTTTGACTCGGTCGTTCAGGTCTTCCAGGATGTCGTCAGTGTGAGAAGAAGCGTGCTGACAGCCTTTTCTTTCGTGGGTCGTCGCTGTGGTTCAAGTCTTCCCTTCGCCAGGTGGTAAGGGCGGGACCGGCTTGGTCTCTGGTCAGTGGTGGGAGATCGCTTCGCAAACTCGCCCACCGTTTTAGCGCCCAAAGGTCTTCCTTCCCTCCTTGCCTCCAGTAGCTGCGTGTCTCATCTCGTCTCGTGTGACTCGGGACTGATTCTCTTGCATCTCTGTGACAGCCTTCCAATTTTTTGTACGTCTCGCGCGCCATCGCCCTCGGCCTTGCATACCTCCTGCACCGCCGTTTGCGCTTTGCTGTTCCTGCCCTGGACCGTCTCGGGCCGGATATGTAAGCACTCATCTGAAGTTCGATGGACTTACTCAGTACATATGTATCGACTTCCTCAACTGTCTAATATCGGGGCATCTGCGGCCTCTTGGCCGAACCGAACCTGGGCTTCTGCTTGCGCCATTTACCTGACCAGTTTTCCCCAGCTATACCTCGTCTCCGGCACGTGATAGGGTCTGCGTCTGTGACTACATATCTGCATACTGCGAGACGTGTTCTCCCAAAAAAATCTACCTCCGCGTCGCTGGTGTGCCACTCGTTCGTGGTCGATTCTGCCATATGCGCTCCATGGCACCTCGTCTCAAGGCGTTGTAGCTTGAGTCGAGCACCTCGGAGTCCTGGAGACCTCCTTTCCCGCTTATCCCAGAGTGGCTGGTGCTGGCTAAAAGTCCCTAACACAATGCTTTTTCCACGCGTCGATATCGCCAAAAATATTTTACTGGAGTTCCACTCTCGTTGGTACGGCGGAATACACCAAAAAAACTTCGAGGCCCTTTGATTCTACCGCCAATCAGTCTACACCGTTCCTACTGGTTCTTGTTTCGGACCCCGTGTCGCCCGTGCATATAAATTGCTGTGCATCTCTGTCCAGTGCCAGCAGATAGCCAACTGGAATGCTGCAAGGCTAGGATGGGGAAGGGTCTTGTCTCCAATTTCGGTTCTTCTATGTGCGACCACGCCGAGCCGGGTCAGAAGCTCAACACTATCTGCGTGCTCCAGTATAGGACTTCTACATAGATCATGCAGATGGGTGTGGGGTATGTATCGGCCGTGGACGCAGAGAGGCTGAAAATATAGGAGCAGCGGCCCTGGGGCTTCCCTCAGGTCTGCCTCTTCTAGCGAGGCTTTGGAGGCTTCCTGGGTAGGCTTCCTGGGTCGCGGGCTCCGCGAAGTTGGCTGTGCGACCTACTTCGGCAGCTCTCGCCTGTTCCCGCGTTCGCCTCTCACACCACTCGACAATGAAGGACGAGTACAGATTCGGGAGCTTTGCGCGGTCTCTCATTGGTGTCCTTGGCACTCTTTATCTCCTCCTTCGTGCTTCCCGGTTGAGCATCACCCGCAACGCGAGACCGCCGCGCAGTAAGCTGTTATGTGGCCGATTCTGTCGCAGTTGGAACGCTGACGCTGGTGTGTAGAGCCTCATTGCATGACTCGGTTTCGCAATTTCCGCTTCGTAACTTGTGCCATATCGGCATACCTGGTCAGTTTGCTCTTGCTTCCACGCTGTCGAGCCCAAGAAATCAGGGGCGAGACCGACGAGGTTTCCGTCGGTGACTCGGACGATACCAATCCCGTTAATTAATCGCAGTCGAGAGCTCAGGGTTTCCGCCTTCTCTTGGTTCTGACTTCTGAGTGATTGGAACAGGGAATCCCTTCGATGATAATGTGGGTTGGTTTGTTGGGGGCAGCTTCCGCCGCGGCGCCGGATCCGATTAGGTATGTATGCAACTTACAACAACCCCCTGTTCTCCCACACGATGAGGCAATAACCTACATACGTTCAGCCCCGATATAACGATAACGCAAAAGTGACCTAAGCCCCATCGTTATATCGAAATATCGTTTTATCGGACCGCTTTTCTGTGAGGAATTTCAAAAAATGAGGCCCAAAATTATCGTTAAGGTGAGGATATCGTCTTATGGCGAGTCGTTATATCGGGGTTTGACTGTACATGTTACAATCCCTAACAAATAACAGCGCGCGTTTGTGTGAGGCATTGCTACCCTTCTACTCCGTACATAACAAGGTACATACATGCTATGTACATACGAGTACATAGGGGGTATCCTGTCGGGCGCCGTAACTTCCGCCGCTGTAAGGCCGATGCCAATCAAGAAATGGGTCACCCACTCCCTTCGGATAACGTCATGAAACTCTGCGATCTATCGCTCCACCATTGATGTATAACCGCAACACCGAACATAGAGGCACGAACCGGTTGCATGGCTGTGCTGCCACAAACACTGCGTGGAGCATGAAAAGCAACACACAGAGACACAGTATTGACCCGAAAACTTCCTTCTGTGCCTAAGAACGATTGCCTATTGTGAGAAATGCATAACTTATAAGCACCCGTTCCGCCCAAAAGGTCAAGTGACCAAGTTGCATGGCAGCAGCTTGATCATGGTTATTATAGTGCATTGTCACTCCTGCACAGACGGCGCTGTACAGACCGTGACACCTATCAAACTTGCGGTCTCATGCACTTGCATTGAATATGTAGTAGTATCTGCTTTTGCTGTCTTTAGAATATCACGATCCTAAACGAGCAGTCGATATAAGTCGGGTACTACTTTGACGAACGCCCGTAGACACAGAGCGTTTTCGAGCGCCATGATCTCAACCAAGTTTGACGTATGCTGCAGTGAGCTGTCCGTCAATCATGCGATAATTCTCGAGGCGGCCTCGACAAAGGTCATTGCATTCCGTGTTACCCATTGCGGTGGGACGGCAAGAAGCTCGTCAAGAGTGCCAAACGCACAGATAGGAGCAGGCAGATCTTCGATTTGACCTCCATCATACCCATCACTAGGCCGTGGGGAACAATGAGAGTGTTCGCGGGAAGCTCAGAACAGGGATCAAAACATCATGTGAAAGACGTTGGAATGAGACGCATCAATTTGATGGGAGTTCAATAGTTCCTGATGATACAATGTCAAGGTGATGTTGATGATGTTAATTGAAAGAAGAAGAAGAAGTACCGTATAATCTCAGTGAATTCGCCTACTGAGGTACATAGGGGGGGATGAAATTGAATCCCCCACCAGTAGGTTGCGTAGGTTGCAGGTTGCGCAGGTCGTGCAAGTTGCCTACCTGTTGCTTCCAATGAGGATTCGAGATGGTGGTACATATGGGGTCTGTTCTGAATGTATCTTTTATTTGGGCGGACGACCTCATACGGAAAGGCGGCACGCGGGGCACCGTGTTAGCTGCTTCTACTCCGTATCCAACGAATCTTCAGCACGCATCACAATTAAGCGTCTCCACGGTAGGCGAATTCACTGAGATTATTCGGTACTTCTGCTCGGTCAAGACTCAAGAGCGAAGTGCTATGTGTCACGGTCTGTACAGTGCCGTCTGTGCAGCTGTGACAATGCACTATAACCTTGATCAAGCTGCAGACGTGCAACTTGGTCACTTGACCCTTTGGGCGGAACGGGTGGTTATGCGTTTCTCGGGCGAAGGGGGCGAAGCTGTTTTCATGACTAAGCCATGAAAATCTCGCTTAATGCGGATTTAATGAGAGCCAATCATTTTGCCAAGCTTTTCATTTCGGAGTACAGAATTTTGGCTCCGCTTCGTTTCGCCAAAAAGATTCACTTCTACGGCGCCGAAACCCGCTTGCCACGGTCGCGAAAGTTACGGCGCCCGACAGGGATACCCGTACATAGGTACTCCGTACAAGGTATGTTAGGAAGCCTGCCTCAACGCCTTACCCGATTTGGACGTGGTACAAATCTGCATGTCTGTCATCATTCATGGATTCGAGCTTTGGCTCGTCTCCTTCTTTCATAGGTCACTCACCCGGGGGTGGGGGTATCGAAGGGGGTTAGGGCTGGAGCCACACACACACAACTCTGCATGTATTTAGTTAGCTCTGAGACAGAGGAGGGCATTCTTCTGCTTCTTCTCTCCTCTCCTCATGTCAAACAATACCATATCGACGCTAGACGACAACCGTTCCCCTAGGCCAGTCCCTTACAATGTCGAGGTACTTCTCTCGATACATGGGAGCTGGGAGCACGGGAAGTCGAAATCGCACACTGAACTTGTAAGAACGATAACATGTTCCCCAATCAATGGAATTGGCTTATTCTAGTCTCGAAGTAAATGAGGTCAAATGTGTGCAAGAATACACAAAACGCGCCCGTTGTGACGGTTACCCGTCCGCTCTGGTGACAACGCAGGATCGACCATGTTTCCGGGCCCCGCTACTACGACCAAACTACCAAGACTACTAAACCCAAACTTCACACAGTGCGGAAATATCCCATTGCAAATTCCATTAGCTAACACCTCATACTAACCCTAACCACTAACCCCTAACATGCGTCGGGGTAAATCGCACTGTAAAAAGTTGGCCCAAACGAAAATTTATTGGATTTGGTAGTTTGGTCGTGGTAGCGGGGCCCGGAAACGTGGTTGATCCTGCGTTGTCACCCAGCTGGCGCGATAGCATCGGGTGGCTAAAGCGTTGTGTGATTGTTGTAACATGTGGGTAGCCGTCGTCGTCGTTGGGTTTTATACCTAGGTAGGTAGGTACAGTCCCTCGGAGAAAATAACGCCCAAAGCCATATCGGACTCCTGTTGGATTAGGTTTCCACATTTTTGCAAACGTGCCACAAAATTGTCAAAAATGCTTCATTCAGCAGAGTCTATAATATCATGAAGTCTCAATAATTGACTGCATCAATCACTTACTTACCACCCGTTGAAATGTATCAAGTGGAGGAAGTTTTGTGTTATTTTTGCGGGGCCACTGTAGGTCTTTATGGATGAAAATGCGTCTTGATATGGGACGTGAAGCAGGTGGCAATGGTGCATCGACAAAAAGAAGTGGGGGACAAAACAACACACCCATATCCCATATCAAACATAATACCGTGCTATGCACATACATTAGTTCGTGTTCAAAAATGAAACAACAGGATTTCGGTGCATCTGTATAAATTTACTTTGAAAAAGGCAGTGAAACGAGGCTTCTACCAGCACGATGAAAGTCGAGAGATAAAAAAAAACAAAATGACATTAATTAATGATATGTTCAATTAATTTCACGCTGAGCAAGTCTGTAATAGTGTTAGTATATCTTGTACAACACACGCGAGGAAAATAGCATGATGCATCCATCATACATAACACACATTATGGACGCCGAGAGTATGTTGCCGAGAGAGTATGTTCAGGAGTGTTAACAGACTGAGCATCAAAAAAATAGACGCTACGTTATCATGTGTGTGAGTATAATTAACGAATGATCAATCTTTCGAGCATTTTATACCTGGTACATTATTCGGAAGTCACGCCCACCGTCAAGACCCGGAGAAAAATAGAAAATAAAGTCGCTACATATATTATTTTTGGGCACGTGCGTAGCGCACACTAGACGCTGGCCTCCAGTATATTTAGGCTTCACCCGGATACCAGTATAGCCCCTCCATCCTCTTTCCTTTTTCTTTCGGGGAAAAACTGAAAAGAAACTGGTCTCAAGAAAAATAGGACTCCAAAAAATATGATCTATGAGATTATATAATGTGCATATTATTATGTATTTAATAGTCTGGCAGCAAAAGTTCAACATATATCGGTAAAAAATTTCTCTACATACATCTGCATCTAACCCACTCCCCTAAAAAAAACCCCAAAATTTACTCTCAAGACTTGAATGAATACGTATCGTGAGTCTTGACAACTTCCAACTATACATGTGCGATGCGAATGATTCACTCGTCTGTCGTACTCATCAACTCTGGATAGGTACATATCTGTTCACAACATATGCCTCTCCAACGTCATCTTCTTTTTGTAAATCCCTGAGCCCAACTCGGCGGCGGCGGAGGTACACCAACACCAAAGCCTGGCGTCCCCGGCGGCGGCGGGCACCATTCATGGCTATTTGATGCCCCCTTCCGCTGTTTGCTATCTTGACTACCAATACTGTACTTATTGCGAGCATATCCTGGACCTCGGGGTCCCCTATCAACCCTGCCTCTGACCACTTCTATATCACTCGGGGTTAATGCAGGTGGTGGTACCTTTGCACCCCGCAAGAGCATTGATTTGTGGGTCTGCTGTGTTTGTGGCATGTCGAAGTAAACGCTTGGTGTTGAATTTGGGATCAGTTTCGACTGCTTAAAAACCTGTTGAATAGTATGCACAAACATTGGGAAATCTTACCTAACCGATCTATCATAATCCAGATCGGGCATACTGTGTCGCCCCAGTGGGTAAATAAGAGATGCATGAGGGACATACCCGCTATCTTGTTTCTCGACCGTTCCTGACAAGCCGCCGCTTGATCTGGGATTCAGTTTGAACCACCCAGAATCCTGGCGTTTGGAGTAGAACCTGGTTAGAATGTCGTCGTAAAGGTTGTCATTACTCTCCGAAATGATCAAAACATCTTTACCAGATGCATTTCTTGCAGCCTCAGCTGGGCTTAAAAGGGCATACTTTTCCTGTACAGCTGCCAGTAGCCGTGGCATATCAATGAAGGGTAGTAATGCAACACCTTGCCACGCCATTTTTTTGCCATTCAAATCCACTGCAAAGTCTTCCGGATAGAAATCGATAATTTCACTATCCTTTTCTGTCATAAGTGGATGGAAGACTGCAGGTAGAGCGTGTCGTGAGGCTGCTGGTAAGACGCTCATTAATTGTTCAAAAGGTGTCGACACTCTACCCTTTTCAAAAAAAAAATCCATGCTTGCCAGATCCTTAAAATCAGCGGCGAAAGGGGCATAATGGTATGGATAATACCACTCCCACGACGGGCAGCCCTGGAAGTAGTAGAGTAGAACCCACGCTAACCCTTCCACATAGGCCTTAGCCACTTCGTGCCTGAATAGTGTATCACCGGGGGGGCGATGAAACTTCTGCTGGTAGTACCGGTCTGCGTAACCGTCTTCCCAGAGTCTGACGGTATCGACAGGGCCATCAGAACCTGCGTATTTGTCAAACTCCAAAGTATGCGGTTCGCTCGGTGCTTTTCGCTTGCCGAGTGACGATCTATTGGGAACGTCTGCGATTGGCTTGCCGGCTCGTAGCTGCTCTTTCATCGCGCTTGCAGCAGTCTTATTTGCCGTCACTGCATTATGCGCGTAGGATGGATTCGCAACCGTGTCGTGTGTGACGACCGAAGGTTCCTCTTTCGAATAGGTCGAGATTGGGCGAACACGAAGTCCCTGTGAAGCGTCGCAGTGGCCATCCCTGGCCTTGTAGAACTTGACTGCACCATTATTTGGACGGAATTGCCCTTCATTTTGCGCATATCTTCGTTTTGCATTTGCATCTCTGCGCTCTTCTTGCTCCTTACGGCGTTTGAATATACCACTTTCTTGCATCGCTAGCCCATCGAGAATGCATTGTGCTCTCTCCAGATCTATGTGCCCGTCTTTCGTGACATAGCCTCCCATTTGAGGCAAGCAATTCTTCCAGATGGATGTAAGTGTGTCAATGCCGTGTTCTCGAATCTCCAACGCAGGCAGGTGGGGTAGAAAGTCATTTCCAACAAAGCAGCACATGAAAACCCAGTCATCAATAGCTCGCTCTAGATCAAATTGAAAGGGTAACCTTGGAACAGCGAGTTCTGCGGCCAAATATTCCCTGAGGACCGAAACGTGAAGCCAGATGAATGGTTTGAGTGGTGCTGGATCGGGCGCTTTGCCCCCCTCGATCGATTCGTCTTTATTTACTCCCCGACAATCGCGTGCCTCGTGGCCTTTCTGACCGCAAATCTGGCACATCCTAGCTCTTCTCTCTTGGAAAAATACGTCTTCTCGAAGCACTCGAAAGTAGGGCTCATGTGTAGCTAGGCCTAGCATGATCAAATCGGCGTCCAAGCCATAGATCACATGGCGAGTGTTTGGATCATGCTCAGGGCTGGCTCTCTGTGACCGAACAAAGTTCATGATCTTATGCTCGCCTTCTCCTGGGACTGTGGCGTCAGAAATTAGAACTTTCATCTTCGCCCAGGCTGGGTCAGTATTTAGTTTGTATTGGCACCAATAACGTAGACTGACTGCCAGTATTTCCATAAAGGGTGTGCCTGGTGTGATCGAGTTGTTATCAAAGACTTTTTTCATGGCGTTTACAGCGTGCTCTGGGGGCAAGACGCCGCCATTTTGCTGCTTAACTAGTTCAAGGAGCTCTTGCTTGTTCTCTTCCTTCTCTTTCGCATCTTGCGCTGAACGAAACCGCCGCGACCGTTGCTGGTTCATTTTGGCTCGAGGAGCAACACCATCTGAAGACATTGTCAGCGTGATTCGGATTCGTTAGTGTTTTTATTATGCATCTTACCGACTGCAATCATCAGAAGTTTCCGTGGTCTGACCATATTGACCACACGGTCCGTGTACTTAAAGATCTCGAGCATCATTTCTTCTTCATCCTCCGGCGCGGCCTTGTCCTCGGGATGCGCGCAAGGATGCACGATGCCGTTCATATCGAGATACAGATTATCGAATTCCTCACCGTTGGGATTCCGTCCCATGCTATCAACAGGTACGACTGTTCCATCAGGCAACACGACGGGCTGTTCCTCTATGACGGGAGAAATTATTTTTGGGTATTTGTTAGAGAGCCATCGAAAAGCGGCCGGAATACCCATCTTGGTAGATCAACACCACATTCCCCCAGACTTCAAGCATGGGACTTCAGTGTATGATGTATGTACTGTGTCCGCGGCACTCCGTAAAGACTGTCGCGATAATTGAGCGATTGGGAAAAGACGGACTTACGTTTGATTGGTCATGATTGGTCACTCGCAATCTACAATATGTACCTGGGTACCTAGGTAGGTAGGTATACAGTGGCCCCGCACAAATAACACAAAACTTTCTCCACTTTTCGACGCGACGCGTCAATTTATCTTCATTCAGGGTGTGATCCACGAGATTCGACCGACTAACTAACAACACAGTGGAGAGGTACAAGGCGAATGTGGGTCGCCGACTCCGTACCAGACAGTACCATACAGGGATTGCCAAAGCGGCACCGCCTGCCGTTCGTGGCTGAGTGCCCGGCAAAATTGAAAAGACGGAAGCGCCAGTGCTTCTCCAGTGCTTTCCGCCGTCCCAGCGCCTAGATATAGCGGTCAACACCCCCCGCGAGTGCTAAAACTCGCTGCAACTGCGCTGCAACAGTGCTGTGCGGCGCCGCTGCGGGGTTTGGAAGCGCCAGTGGCTTCTCCAGTGCTTTCCGCCGTCCCAGCGCCTATATCATAGCGGTCAACACCCCGCGAGTGCTAAAACTCGCTGCAACTGCGCTGCAACTGCGCTGCAACTGCGCTGCAACAGTGCTGTGCGGCGCCGCGTGTCAGGGGTTTGGAAAGAGCATTTTCAAATGCAAAAATAACGATACAGCAATGGCAAGGTCGTCATCATAGTCATCTTCCACGATGATACGCTCTATAGAAAGGTGATTACCGATGAATGACTACCATTAGGTAGGCGGTTGACCGTTGCATGCAGGTAGAAAAATCCGTTGCAGGCACGTTTTTCTGCTAACTAACTTCAAGCCGACAGACAGACAAACATACCCACTTTCTTCCTATTGCAGGCATTTAAGCGGTCCCTGCTAGCGCGATACATCGAAAACATCTCGAACGGGATTTAACGGACTTTCCGATTTAATCCATGTCATTTAGTGGGGCGGGCTAACCCCATTCGGACAAACGCTCCACTCTGTTGCGAGTTTTTCATGTTAGTTAGTCGGTCGAATCTCGTGGATCACACCCTCACAAACCAACCCATCATCTTTGAGCAGCCATGGAGACGCCAGAACGCCCTTTAAAACCATTCAAAAAACATTCGACGCCACGCACTAGGAATCGCGTGTGGTCAGCCCTTACCGCAGGCAAATCGGCCACATAGATCGTTCAAGAGGAGGGAATTCTCCCAAGCCTCGTATATGGCATTAAAAAACGCTTCACGAAACAAGACTGGGGGATTTCACGGAAAGGGCGAGGACGTGCGAAAAAGCTATCGAAACATGATATGCGACGTATTCAGGCATACATTAACCAAAAACCCTTCACATCTTCGCCACTAGAATAAGCAATTCCATTGATTGGGGAACATCTTCTCGTTCTTACAAGTTCAGTGTGCGATTTCGACTTCCCGTGCTCCCACTGCCCAGCCTCCCATGTATCGAGAGAAGTACCTCGACATGCAGGGTTGTATCGCGTCCAAATCAGGTAAGGCGTTGAGGCAGGTTCTGAAATCCTTGAGGCGTATTGTCATACTCGCATGAGCCCGGCAGTTCACCTTACGCCTCATCTTAACATCGTCGTCGCAACCTAATCAGCTTTACTAATACTTCCGAGCAATTTAATAAGACCCTATCCTACCTTACGACGATTAGCTCCAGAAATTTCCACTGTGTGTTGTCGTGAAAGAGTTCGTAAGATTCGCAGGAAGTCACAACTCAAACGCGGTACCGAAGCGCGCCTGCCCCCTTGCTGTGAAAATCAAGTGATAGGAGCACTTTCATGCGTATTGCGAGGCACCACAGCACCGAGGTGGTTTTCTGGTACGTGGAGCTGACGAAGCTTTCGAATCCCTCGTCTTCCAATTCCATCCAGCCTTTCTTCATATTATGTGCAGCTGCTCATCATCTCATCAAGCTTTCTTATCTGTTTAAATCGCAAGTAAGTCACCACACGAAGATAATTCCAGTCTTGTTCTGTTTGAGGATTTCAATGCCGCCACCTTAGTACAGAATGTCGTGTGAGGTTCAGTCGTCGCGTTTCGAACAAGATCTGACATGCTGTAGTTCCGTGTCCGTTTCCTTGCTAACCTTGGAACATTAGCTATTTTGGTGACCGTGGAGTCAAGCTAGACAGTCCGGATCACTCAACATGAAACATCAAAGCCAAGGGACCTAACTTGTGCCTCAGATGACAGAGCCATTAGCTGACCCCAGCAGCAGCAACCCCCCCAAACCCCCCAGGTCGTCACGATTGGTCATAATGAACACGTCGGAAAATGGGCTCTCCAGGAGCTCAGAAGCTTCAGGACAGTCACCCACCCTGGCGAATGCCAGGCACCGATTTACTTCGTCCGTGAACGCATTTCAACCACAAGGTGAGTCGTATTGAATGAAGCCTGGCTTACTTTCGCGCTAAGATAGGATTCGCAGCCTTGATGCGACTCCCCGATACAAGTTATGGTCGAATAATGGGTCCTATTCTGTGCTTCCCGGCCATATGCCCAGATCGGTTTCCCTCGTTGAAGCCGGTTGATGAGTATAGGAGCATCACGTGTCCAGCCTTACACAAAGTTATAAAAAAGACACTGGCTAGATTGGACCGATATGTCTCATTCCGAGATTACTCGGAGCCCTGTTCCCAGCGCCTTCGCACCAGCCTGTATTCTTATAGGCTAGCGCACGCCGATAGTTGGACAGATTTTGGCGCACCTAGCGGTAGAGGAAGCTCTCGTACAAGTCAGACATTGTTTCGACTTTCTTCATCCTTCGGACTTCTGATTGCACCAAGTCTTGAGCCGAACGCTGGAATAAGTATTATTCGTCTAACTCTGAAAACTAAATAGTTGAGCGTACTGACTAGACATGCCTGTGCCAGCCGTTATATTTTCATCCAGTTCATCGCTCTTCTCGCTGTCACAGCTATATTTGCAGCCAGTACTAGATACAGCGAGGCACCACGAACCACAGAATGTCTTGCTGGCGCAGCGCCGTCAGGCTAAGGATGAGAACTTGAGACGCGGCCACAACACCATCGCTGTAGCGCTCGAAATTGATGTCTTTCGCAGAATTCTGGAGTTTAGTATACCTAGATCTGGTATACATAGTACCGCTATTTTTGCCTGCGAGGCTCCTCCCCTTAGATTCCAAAACAGATGGAATAGTGGCCCAGCTGCCCTGTCAAAGATTTCTGGTATATTATTTTTTTGCGCAACAGAATTTACAGAGCTGATAAGAACCTAAGCCAGAAATCGAGTCACTGGTCTGCGCTCCTTGCCAGTGGCACCATTCAAGTAAGCACTGATCCGATTGGTCCACGATTGCGTAACGATATTAATGCAACAGCCTAGAGTGCTGGACGCGCCGAATCTACGAGATGACTTCTATTGCTCGGTGCTTGCATATTCCTTGAATCTGCAGACTCTTGCAGTTGGGCTAGGAAATATCGTTTACACATGGTCGGATGGAGAAGGCGTTCATGCAATTAATGGTACCCAACATGATGGTGTGTAGGTCACATCATTGTCCGTTTCCTCGCTAGAAGGTGGCAAGGATCTACTCGCCGCAGGGAGATCGAATGGCTCTGTCGTTATCATGTCTCTTACAGAGGCAGCACCGCGGTTCGAAATCCAACAGTCTTGCGCTGTCGCCTGCATCAGCTGGCGCCCTCGCGCCGTCCCTCGATTTTCTAGCAAGCCCTGCAGCTCAAACATTTTGATACCTACAGAGGACCTCATTGTCGGAGATGAGTGCGGCGAGCTGTATTATTACTTAGTTGAATGGTCCGAAAATGGAAGGGATCCGTGGCCAGGATCGGTGACTTTGGTTGTCAGAATTTCCCTACACAGCCAACAAATATGTGGCTTGGCATGGTCTTCCAATGGAGATTTCTTCGCCTCTGGAGGTAATGACAACCTGTGCGCCCTTTTCGAAGTGAGTAGGATTCTATCACTGGAGCATATCGACATCAGGGAAGATATTTCAGGGAGCGTTGACATATCCACAAGAGGGGCAACGGATCAGCAATTACAAGTTCAAGTTCCTGCGAGCACTGAACCGTTACACTACACGAGCTTTGGTAGACAAGAACCCCATGGTTCGTTTCCGAGAGCACGATCTGGGATCATCAGATTTCTTCCGAACACCGTCCGGCGACTGACTTTAGGCTGTGAGCTTCAAAAATGGCCTCATCGAGCTGCAGTCAAAGCTATCGCCTTTTGTCCCTGGCTTGAAGGGCTTGTGGCCACTGGTGGTGGCTCGAACGACAAGTGTATCCATTTCTTTCATACAATCTCTGGCTCGTCACTTGCTTCGATTGCCGTCGCGGCTCAAGTTACGTCTCTGGTCTGGTCGAATACCAAACGAGAGATAGCCGCAACATTTGGATACGCTCATCCAGATCATTCCTACCGGATTGCTGTTTTTAGTTGGCCTGACTGTTCACAAATTGCGGCCATTCCATGGGAGGAAGACTTACGCGCTCTGCATGCCGTCCCTTACCCTTGCATGCTCCGACAAAGAAGTACTGCGAAGACTGGCGCCAAGACCATTAACGAATGCATCGTCGTGGCATCCAGTGACGAGACTATCAAGTTTTACGAATTGTGGTCTAGAGAAGGAGGCCGAGCAGTCACCAGACCTAGTATGTTTGCTAGCAGCGATATTCTAGAGGACCTACAGGGAATCATCAAGGAGGGAGGCATCATACGCTGACATGTTTGTCTATCAATGTTGCTGCACTACTGACCTGGGTTTCCCACTCCCCTGCAACCGACCGTATTCAGGAGAAACAATATCCGTGGTCAGAGTTAGTCTTCAAATTTCCGGCTTTCATGAGTAGAGGTCACGAGATCATCAAGCTATCATTACACCGAGCCAATCATCCGGGGCAGAGGCCGGTCAAGTTTTCCACTCAATAATTTACAAAACATCTTTCGCGGGCGAGGCCGAGCTCAGGCTGAGCTTGAAAGTACAAATACACAGCTTGCAAACGGAAAGCATCCTATTAAACACCGAGCTATATAGCAAACCTTAAAACCTATCATTCCACTCTCTCAGTTGTGAATCAGAATGACATGACTCATTTGAGAATTGTTACTAGTAGAGCAAGTATTACGATGAGCACGATGATGGCTGTCGTCTGTTTGTTCTCCCTTGCACCTTCAGTCACTCTGCCAAGTACGCCAATAGCTTGGCTTAATCGGCCTTGGTGTCTGTCGACGATGGCGTCCATCTCGTCCAGCAGAATAACGTGATGGTCTAACTCATCACCAATTTGCATGCTCATCTCTCTCTGGCGGCCAATGGACTCTCCGAGTCGGTCGAGTTGCTCATCCTGGTCTTCGATGATTTGCATGTGGTGCTTTTGAAGCTGTTGGTTCGATATTTCTCGCGCTTCGTCACGGTGACCTGCCGATTGCGAGGGGTGGTCGTCTCGATAAGACTCAAATAAGTCTCCAGAGTGTGAGTTAAGAGCATTGCTGAAGCTAAAAGTCTTTGATGTCCTAGGTAATGCATGTAAGTCATCGTCGACAAGTTCGCGCGAGTGCGGCTTCCTTGATGTATTCTTCGTGGTAGTGCCCGTGTTGTAGAAGTTGTGAGCTTCGGTCTTCAAGTCGTTGAACATTTGCTCCAAATCAAATAGCGGCTCTACGAGACGCAAACTCAGCCTGAGAAGAGGTCATGTCAGCAAGGCTATGGCCGTCACAATGCAGACCAGATTGCGCCTATGTTCAGTCATCGTACTCTTCTTCACCATCCTGCTCATGCTGACATTTCTCTTTGCGTAGAGAGATGATTCCCGTGCGGAGCTGATCCAATAAGCGCGATATGTGTCCGTCGTGGCTGGAGTCACCGATACTTAGGCTCGTCGCGCGTTGACGCTCGAGCAGCGAAAGCTTGATGCGGTCCACCAGCAGGAAGAGTTGGCTTGCTTCAGTCATGACGAGACTTTATGGGTAGAGGAGCACAGCCTGGTCGCAATGTCAACGTTTGACTTGCATATACCTAGAAGGAGTCCGCAAAACTACCCACAAAATTCGATCGTCTCAAAATGGACGAGGTCCCACTTTTGCATGTAAAAGGGCCAGATGCAGAAGGCGAGGTTGGAGAAGTATTCAGAAAAAAGTTTCTGGATACCGGTACTTGCCTAGTTTTGCAACAGTGGAGACAAATGCAATGTACCTTTCCACAGGACTGAATGTAGCTTAGCGTTTTTCTGCACACCGCC